>JADLZN010000157.1:0-54542 GCA_018155175.1 Sinocyclocheilus anophthalmus
TTTGGGTGGGTGTGGGAGGTTGTTCTTATACTTGGCCTTTTTCACCAAAGGCACTTAATGCCATCTGCCAGATCATGGAAGTAACTGAAAAGAACTATGCAGGGAATGGTAAGAGTCTCCCACAATAAGAAGGCTTTCCTTTTTAATGCCACAGTATAGAGATCAGTGAGAGGTGGGACCAATTATTTTACTGGCCACATTAATAATCCTTAAGAGTCTGTTTTTGCTTTTAACAGAAAGAGAGTTAAACCAGGATACAATATTTAAAGCAAGAACAGATTCAATAAGTGATTTATATACAACTACCAGGACCAACTGTCCTTTTCAATAATAAAACTCCTAATTTTCCTCGATACGCCTTTTTAAAAACATTGCCTGAATGCTTATCAAATGAAAATTGGGAATCAATTTCTGTACCTGAACATTTAAAGGATCCCACCTGCTCAACTTTATCTCCATTAAAGGATTAGTTTACTTCCAGAATAAAAAAATTCTGATAATTTACTCACCCCCATGTCATCCGAGATGTTCATGTCTTTCTTTCTTCTTCAGTCGCAAAGAAATTAAGGCTTTTGAGGAAAAAGTTCCAGGATTTTTCTCCTTATAATGGACGTCAATGGGAACCAAAATGGGAACAAATGGAAATGTTTCAGTGCAGCTTCAAAGGGCTCTACACAATCCCAGCCGAGGAATACGGGTCTTATCTAGCGAAACGATCAGTCATTTTCTAAAAACTAAAAACTAAAAAAATACATTTGTATACTTTTTATCCACAAATGCTCGTTGTGCACAAGCTCGATTTCACGCATTACGTAATCACGTTGGAAAGGTCACGCGTGATGTAGGCGGAAGCACTGACCCAGCGTTTACAAAACGAACGTGCAAAGAAAGTGAAACGCCAAACAACGATGTTGGTAAATTTTGAAGTTGGAGGAGAAAATGAGATGGAGTTTTTCGCCCTACCCTACCTTTTCGTCCTGAAACCGGAGTACCGCCGCACTGACCTTTCCAACGATTCTGTAATGCATGAAGACTTGCATGGGCCAAAGCAGAGCTAGAGCCAGCGCTCAACTTCTCAGCCCAGATGGTCCGCTCCACGTGGGCTACATGTCTATCATATGGGGCGTAAGGATGTTGGGGGCTGGGAGATTCACATGAGCACCAAAAAGTGGTAAACACTTCAGAGTTTTCCGAAGATCATCATCGGATTGGGTTTGAATTTACAGGGAGGTCCGGGAGACTGTTTTGGTAGCGTTGTGTAACGTTTCGCCTGGAAACAAAGATGCCGTGACGCCAAACCCCCTCACGAAAGAAGAAAGACGTCGTGTTACCAACTGTGACGACGCGACTTACAGGAACCCCAACTAAACGCTAGGGAGTTTTCAAATGTGAACTATTAAGTTCCGGAACAGAATTTGTTAATATTTCCGAGAGTTTACAAACCGATCTGTTATTGTGCGACATTTCCACAAACACGAAACGTGACGATGAATGAAACTGACTGTGATTGGTTGTTTGACATGTCGGTCAAACAGCCTCATGGGCGGTCCTTGGCCAATGAAAGCTGCCATGGATTCCAGACCTTCAGGTGGGGCCGTCAGTCCTGAAGTGTCTGGCTACGCGGAACTAGACAAGACGCGCAATTTTGTGGTTAAAAGGTATGGTGCGTCTCAATCAGCTCCCTTGTTCAATAGTCAGGGCACTGATCAGGGAGTCAGCCATTTTAAGGGCTGTCTCAATCATATGTCTATGGTCTCAATCGCAAAATCCTTCCAGTGCACTGGAACATTCGCTCCCTGAAAAATCCCATAATGCACCGCAAAAACTAGGGAACATTGGCGCTTACTATGCTCCCTTACCGGAAATAACGCCACATTTCTGAAGCGCGAAACAAACCACACGAGCCAACTCGATAAATATAATGACACGCTATAGAAGATTTGAAAAGACAAACCATTCATTTCAATATAAACACACATCACTAGACAGGAATTGAACACATCTAATTAATTACATTTATAATTAATAATATCATTTATAATTAATATTAATCTGAAATGTTGTAAGAACATGTAACAGAAGAGAATAAAAATAATATCAAAAAGAGATTGGTCCTGTTGTTTATTAATTCCAGTGATGACATACTATGTTGTCCGTTGACGTTGTACATAATCATGTCACTGGAATTCAAGTGATCACTGTCCCAATGTGCAGTGAGCACGACTATAGAAACCTTTAAACTAAGCTAGCTTGTGTAATGGATTAAGTGTATAATAATTATATAAATCATATAAAAAAAATTATAAAAAATATTAATCTCTAAATTCAGACAATTTTATTTTTAAAAATGTTTTACTATGTAGCGTCTTTTAAAGGTGGGGTATGTATTTTTTTCAAAAATGCTTTAGAAAACTGAGTCGAGCAGAGTACCAAAACAAACTTGTAGCCAAACAGCAGTAAGTGGCGTGTCTACTCATGATGCGGAGGAGAAAGCGCTCAGTGCACAGGACGGACATTATCCGAGCCGAGCGACAGAAAGATAGAGATGGCGGATAAAAAACCAAGAGTAAAATGTCTGCGGAACAAAAGAAGGCTTACGATGAGGCAAGAAGTAGGACTTGTGTAAATATCGGATCATCTTTCCTAGCGCTGGAGAGAACTCGAGGAGCGGAGGCCTGCGATCGGACGCAGAGGTTGCTTTTTTTCTTCTCGATAGGTGAGTAACACCGTGTGTCTGCGCCGCAACAGCTAAAGTCTGCCTACACTGGACGCGATCAAACGATCGTTGAAAACATTTTGAAATTTGTGTCAGCACGTCATATATAGAACGAGTCAGCAGTTTTCTGTCTGGGATTTGTCGTGCCGCGCCGCAGTGTAGACAGCATCACTGATTTTGCATCACTGTCATCCGAACATGAATCACTTGTATTTGCTTTTTCAGGCTGTCTTGCTGATTTTAACAATCTTTGTTTCCTTCCCTTAGATCTACATGGGTCGTCAGGTCCCGGAGGTGGCGGATCTATAGGTAGGTCGTTAACTAGGTGAAGCAGGTTTCGATGCAAAGTACGTATCGTTGCCAGATTTTGACCTCCAGTGGACTCAGGGTACACTTGATAGACTGGTCCATCTCCTACTCTTTCTTTGACCACATGCACTGTTCTCTCCCAGTATGACCTTAACTTTCCAGGCCCACCTCGTTTACTCAGATTCCGAACCAGAACTTGATCTCCTGGTTGCAGCACAACACCCTGAAGGTGCTGGTCATAGTATTTCTTGTTTCGCGTGCTCGCTTGTTTACTGTTATCCGAGGCTAGTTTATAAGCATCAGCCATTCGTTGGGCCCACTTCTCTGCATACTCTCGAGGTGAGTACTGGTCGTCCTCTGATTTTAGACCAAACAACAAGTCGATGGGCAAGCGAGGGTGACGTCCATACAGGAGGAAGAATGGAGAGAACCCTGTCGCCTCATGCTTAGTGCAATTGTAAGCGTGCACTACCTTTGGGAGGTGGTCTTTCCAACTGTCCTTTTATTTCTCCTCCAGCGTCCTCAACATTTGTAGCAGGGTGCGATTGAAGTGTTCTGCTGGATTTGCTTGGGGGTGATAAAGTGTTGTTCTTGAATTCCTGACACCCGTCATCCGCTGCAAAGTCGCGAAGAGTTGGTTCTCAAATTCACGGCCTTGGTCGTGATGGAGCCGGCAAGGGTAACCAAATCTTGAGATATAATCATTAAATATCCTCTCAGCTGCCATTCTTCCAGACTTGTCTCTTGTCGGGTACGCCTGGGCGAACCTGGTAAAATGGTCCACCAGCACCAGAATATATTCGTATCTGCCCGACTCCGCTCCAGGTGCAGATAGTCGATGGACACGAGGTCCAGTGGGCAACTTGAGGTAAGACTTCCCATCGGAGCTCTGATCTTCACCACTGGTTTCTTCTGCTTCACGAATCGGCACTGCTGGATGGCATAGTGCTCGATCTCCTTCTTCATAAAAGGCCAGTAGAATCTGCTCCTTGCTAACTCTGGGCGGCTCTCAACTCAGAAAGGTCAAGCGTCATGGACCTCTTTCCAAACTGGCACCCGACATCCTCTTGACGGGCATTAAGAGCCACGATCCAGGCAACATCGTTCTCTTGGTCAACCTGAATTCCTTCCCATGTAGCCTGGACCACCTCTTCTGTGAGAACTTCAGTACATGCAGTTATAAACTTATCGATATCGAGGGGACATCGAGAGAGCATGTCCGCGTCCGTGTTCACTTTGCCTGGTCTGTAGCGAATATAGAATCTGAAGTCCGCCAATTCTCCCACCCACCTATGTCCAACAGCATTGAGTTTGGCCGTCCTGAGTACATACGTCAACGTATTGTTGTCTGTGAAGACTGTAAAGTGTGGCGCATAGAACAAGTAATCGCGGAACTTCTCACAGACCACCCATTTAAGTGCCAGGAACTCCAGCTTTCCGGAGTGGAGCCTATAACTTCTCTCAGCGGGAGTCAACGTCCTGGAGCCATAGCCAATGACTCTGAGCCTGCCCTCTTGCTGTTGGTAGAGCACAGCCCCAAGACTCTGTTCAGATGCGTCTGTATGGAGCACAAATGGAAGTTCAAAGTTCGGGTAAGCTAGTACCGGGGGTGGTTAGAGCCCTAATGAGTCTTTCCAACACACCTTGGTGCACACTCGTCCACTCTACTTTCGCACGGGATGGTAACTGGTTCCCTCTTTTCCCAGCTTTACCAGCTTTATTCTGCTCCTCAGCTGCTACTGCTCCCCGAGACTGGAGGAGCTTGTACACTGGCTTAGCGATCCATGTAAAGTCTTGGATGTAGGTGCGGTAATAACTGAGGAACCCCAACAATCGCTGCAACTCCCCGACAGTAGCGGGCTTTTGTTCTTTTAGGGAGAGGACCGCTTCTAAGTCTTTTGGGTCCATGCGGACACCATCCTCTGAAACTAGTCTTTCCACATATCTGACCTCCCTCTTAAAGAGCTCGCATTTTGTTGGCCTCAACTTTACTCCATGATCCTTCAGTACTCTAAGAACTGTCCTAAGCCCCTGGACATGGTCACTGAACGTTTTGCCAAAGCAAAGTATGTTGTCGAGATACGGTATGCATAATTCATCTCTCAGTGAGTCCACCATTCCCTCCATACTCCTCTGGAATGCCGCTGGTGCGTTAGCCAATCCAAAAGATATGTGCACCCACTCATATAGTCCCCAAGGGGTCGTGAATGCAGTAAGGTGTCGAGATCCCTCCGCCATGAATCACTGATGGTAGGCCTTCCCCTGATCTAAGATTGAAAACCATCGGTAGCCTCCAAAGGTGTCGATAAGGTCCTGGATCCGGGGAAGTGGATGTCGGTCTGGGACCGTCTTCTGATTCAACAATCTGTAGTCTATACACAGTCTCAGCGTACCATCTTTCTTCCGGACGCACACCACCGGGGCTGCATACAGAGACTTTGACTTGACCACCCAACCCCGAGCTAGTAAGTCCTGGACGTATTCCTTCACCTCCTTATACAGGGGTTTTGGGATGGAGGCATAAGCTCGCTGAACAGGGATGTCATGTTTCAGATTAATTGTTATCTGTAAGCTTGGGATGCACCCAATATCATCATCTCCGTGAGCAAACACGTTGGATTCTTCATGAAGCATGTCTTTAACTAATTTCTGCTGTTCTTCTTTCAGATGACTTATATCAACCGGCGGATGCCACAAACTGTCTGCCCTGCGGTCGTTCTCCTGTTCTTGGGAACCCGGTTCTTCTCCCCGGCTCCTGGCAATCACCAACTTTTACCACGTTTCTTCGTCGCTCTCATTTCGATAATACGAGCTACCCTATGGGCCTTTATACTATCCTAGAGTGGTACGTCCTGTCCAAAACATCTGCGCTACACGCTTACTCTAGTCAGCGTCTTCACTTCACAAGTGTTTGGGTTGCACAGGGGAATCCTAACATAGGGCCGATCTGTCCCCTCTAATTCCATCAAACCTTCTCCGATGTCTAATTGAGTCAATGATGCACATGAGTCACTTGGCCTGGTGGTATGACAACATCTCTGAATGAAGCTCACTATCGCGTTGACTTGTTCGCCTTTGATGTCCAGGGCCATCTTTAGTAGTTCTGCAAATGCACATAGACAACACTCGGTGTCCTTCTTCCCCCTTATTAGCTCCTCGACGACATTAAACCTCAGCAATGGCCGCTCTAATGGTATCTTCCCCACCAAGAAAGGCACTTGAATAGCCAAACTTGGGTCATCATTCTCAGGCAGGTTCACTGTCAATTCTACCCATCCCTCGAATGGTTCTCCATTAACAGCTGAGACACTGAAGTCACCCCCATTTACTATCTCTGACCACAGCGTTTCCGCACATAGTTTATAGTTTTGGACTAGGTAAGTATTTTACTCTCCAGGTTGTAGTCGGATTATCCTAACAGTCGTGTGCTCCTGTGTCCAGTACCGACGCGTTACTGCGAAAATCATGAATAGTTGCACTTTGGGACTAGCCCTTTCTTTCTCACCAATGAGCTGAGTCTCACTCGGGTGACTCACCGGGATTTGGGTCGATTTGATCAAAATGAATCAGCTGTTCTACCCATCCAACCTGCTTTCTCTTAGCCTGGGGCTGGGGTTGCTCGGGCACTGCTCGCCCGTCGTCAGTGGCTGCTGGCATTCCGGCACCTTTGCCCTTCTTAGCAGCGCAACCACTCAAACGCACAATGTCGCTTCACTAACACCAAACACCCCCCGGTGGCTCGTGAGGACGCAAGATGCGAATGACTGCAAGAGGTACCATCCTTTTCTACCTATACACATTTTGGACCCTTCGTCATACGTTGCTGTTCGGCGCACCTGCGCAACTGCCAGGTAACTCTTGCAACTGTACCTTCTGTCATATCCCCTCTCTGCCCTGTGCCGTGAATTCACAGTCTTTGTAAAGCCTTCAATTTTGTCACCGCTTAAATGTATTAATCAACTCTTCAGTCCTGGTCGGTTTGGTCATATTAGCGCATCTGACGTCCATACCTCGGCTGGACTCACAACGTGGGTTCTGCGGAGGGCATATCGACACTCCCATCCTGGCGAGAAGCTGTGGTCCCAACCGACGTTGTCCCATTTCACCCTCTCATCAGCACTGTCTTTAATCCTTAACAGTTTACGCTCATGAGAGCAGTAGTTTTCCGGTTTTCAACTCTCGGTGCGCAAACTGGCGTTTTGTACTAGCACCTCAGTTCCGCGCCACTGGATAACTTCGTCCAGAGAAACGCTCTACACATTTTGAATAGTTTGTTCATCATACTCCAGGTCTGTGATGGCTTGCTTAGACAGGAAAATGAGTTTCTGTTTTAGGCCAATCAATCTATACAGGAATTGTTGGGGAGTCTCATTGTCATTCTGTTTCCCGCACATTAACTCCTGGAAGAGCTCAGAGCTACTTCTCTCATTCAGATGTGACTGAAGGAAACTCTTTAACTCTGGGATTGTCAGTCCTTCCTTGTTCACTAACATGTCCTTGAAGTTTCCTGGCTTAATGACTCTCAAGACACCTCTGATGATGTAATTTTCACTGTGGTTAGCTGCTAGTCCCTCATCTATTTGCTTGGTTACACTTGTGTAGCTTATACCAGAGGTACTATCACCAATCTGCCCCCCCTGAATTTTTAACTCTCTGTTCTGAAACGGCAGTAGCTGAAGATCACTGAGGGAGATCATACTTTCCCTTTTTCCACCACTGGGCTCACCAGCTACATTCACAGGTAAGCTACCACTAGTTTGGGGAGATTCTCATTTACTCGGGTTTGCATCAATTTTGTATTGTGCTAGTTTTCACCCTAACTCTTCATAGCAATCTACCAATCGGTTATATTCCATTTGTTGTGTCTGCGTGTGTTTGGTAAGTGCAGGTTGTTGTTGTTGTGGTGTAAATGACTCAGTGTCATGCAAAGCAGATCTGACCTTACGTTTCTGGATTATCAACTCAACATTGTCTTTCAACAGTAACAGCTGCGCCAACCCCCCATCTTCTAATTCAAGAAGAGAGTCACTGGCCATGTATCAACCATGTACTCAATAGCAAACCACTCCTCTCAGTTTATAATCCAACCTGTGTCCCTACTTGGTTGTAGTCTGGCTCCGACAATCCCTCAGGCTGATCAGCTTCATCATTGTTTAGCTTATGAGCAGTCTTTTCTTGATTTCCCACAGCGTTGCTTTTCTCTCGCTAGAAGCCATCTTCGAGAAGATCCTGATACTGATGGGTTCACACTTGGCTTGCACCACGCGCAATACTCCTCCTCAGCCCGGAAACGCGTTTCACACTGTCCGAGCCTTGGTTCGCCGCCCGCGTCGCGCTTCCCTTGGCCGTGTCCCTTCGCTGATCACCCGGGCACTCAGCCATTCTGTGGTTCATATTGCATTGGATCCGGCGACCAGTAGGGGAGCTAGATCCCGCGGACCGCAAGCCCCCAAAATCTGTAGCACACCGCCGTCGTCCGATCTTTGTTTCCGTTGCGCATAAGTTTTCTGTTAAATAACAAAGACAACACACAGTTTGCTGCGTTCAGCAGTCAGACGTAGTGGGTAGAGTGGAGTCGCACTTGTAATGGCTCTTTCTCCTCTTCTCCGCGACTCACCGTTAACCACACAGTCCTTAATCAGCACAGCTTCTCCCCCTACTGTCCACTGAGATTACTACGCATCACCACTACACATAATAATAGAAAACACATTGGGATACATCAATCAAATGCATGGGAAAAAAAAAAGATTCCTGTGACTACACATACAGGGTGTAACACAAACTTTGCGCAAGAGTTATGCGGTGAACCTCTTAATCTCAGTCGATTCACTAGAAAATTAAAGTAAAAACTGACGGTGCTTTCGGCATCTTACTCTGCATTAACGGCACATATTCTCTCAGAGACGACGAGAGACGAATCTCCTTCATATGCTGATAACGGTAAGCCTATAGCTAATTTACTCCCTTAATATTTCTCTTGTGGCCCGAACATAGGCTAGTGGGGAAAAAAATTTATAAAAAAGAATAATAAATAGAGAAGAAACTTATTTCGTGTTAAACAGGTTGTTTTTGAAAGTCTGTGCTTGAAATAAAGCTTTTTCATTGATGATTGCAGTGTTAATTTTAATTATAGGCCTATAATTCATAATAAATCTGTTTTGAAAGACCTTTTTAAAAACATTTTCAATGAGGAGTAAGCTAGCCTAATCTTTATTATCCTTGCAGCGCGTCAGTTTAATCGTTATGCGGCTATTAAATTATTGCGGGACCAATTAATTGTGAATACAGCAATTTACTAATAAAGTTAAGATGTGCACAATACATCATCCCTTCGATTCGGACACAACCAAGGTGGCTGATTTACATGCTGGATAATTCAAATATGCAGCCCATAATAAACCCAGCTGAAGAGGTTTATTACCATGCCGCCTCTCAAATATGACTTCCTTAGTGGTTACTGATAGTCAAATAATAAGTAATGAGAGGAAGTAAGTGATCATATCCTTGGTGGTGACTGTCATCACGGTTATTTCATTGTTTCATTTACATTCACCACAAAGCATAAAATAATAATATACTAAAACCTGATGGGAATTACCAACTAAAACAGGCACTTTATTGGGCGTTTGTAATAGACAGTGATCTACGCAGACACACGTGCAGCTGACAGACATAACTTTGCTGTCATGTTGGGCTCAGGACAGCTTTGTTTATCTAGTGATAAATGTCAATTTTACCTGGCTCAGAAAGGTTCCTCTACCTTTTTAAAACTGAACAGACTGGACAATAGAGGATGTGTGTCTGAGTGAATTTTACACGCACCCTTCCCCTCATTTTTCAGAGTATTGGAGTAATACATAAACAGGTTTTATATTTCCTGGGTAAGGTGAATGCACCAGTCTTCCTGACGAGATTTGGACGTTACAACTTGAGAGTTGTCAATGAACCCGCAACAGTTTTACCTGTATAGGTTTTTAAAGGAACACTCCACTATTTTTGAAACTAGGCTCATTTTCCAACTCCCCTAGAGTTAAACAGCTGAGTTTTACCATTTTCTAATCCATTCAGCCAATCTCCTGGTCTGGCGGTAGCACTTTTAGCTGCAACTTAGCATAGATCATTGATTAGACCGTTAGCATCTCGCTCAAAAAAAACTATACTCTCATTCCGGCATAAATAATCAAGAAGCTTTGCTGCCATACCATGGGATTGCAACGATTTACGCAGTGCCACCGAAAATAAGTCCCCAGCTAGGTATTTCCAATAAATCCTATTGGTCAGGTCGCTGCGTAATATCATTGGCGCCTACTGCACCCATGTATGGCAGAAAGTTCCTTGTTATTACGCCGGAATGATGAGTATAGTTTCCTATCGCATATCGTCCTAGAAAATCGCAAGCCGTTGTTCATTTTTCCCGTCGTCCTTGTGTACACGAATGCAACTACGAAGAGTTAGTTTTTTGAAATAGGAACAATATCGAAACTACAACTCCTTTGAGTCATTTTTGAGCGAGATGCTACGTCTCTAATCAGACTTCAATGATCTAGCTAAGCTACAGCTAACAAAGTGCTACCCGGTGACCAGATCCCTCGGCCGAATCGGGCTGAATGGATTCGAAAAATCTTCAATAACTCAACTGTTGATTTAACTCTCCTCAGGCCGGAGTTGGAAAATGAGCCTAAGTGTTTCAAAAATAACTGGAGTCTCCCGCCGTCCTTTAAAGTCCATCATTTCGCAAGCATTTGCATGTAACATACATTCGCATAGGGTGGGCAGTTCGCCGTACACGGGTTTTATCTAAGCGACTTTACAAGGTCATAGCCTACACTCTATAAATGTCCGGTCATGTCCCGCCACACAGCTCCTCTGGGAATGAACACCTGACCTTTGAGTTAACATGTCATGAAGCTCATACAGTTTACAAGGGGTATGAACTACATAGATCGGTCCACAAGCAGTGTTAACACTTCTAATTACACGCTGGTTCAGATTTGTATTCTAAAGCCTTTGGGACCATTCGGACAGACTGTAATTAACCGGCTGTTGAGCTGTAAGGCACATTCAAATCAGGGCAACCAAAACATAATGTGGCTGAAAATAAACCTGGGACTCCCCCAAGACTCCATAATCAATATCGCATACTAATCACGTACTTTTCGACTTTAAGGGTTTATTCAGCCTACACTTCGTGTTTGGTTCTCTGTGAACGACATTCAGTTGTTGTTTCCTCGCCTGCCCACTTGTGCGATCTTATTGGGCAAGTGTGAAATCCGCCAAATCCGCACTCAGGTGCGGCACACCAAACAACTGTACTGAGACCCAGCTGAAGAGGTGGTCTTGGTCCGGTTCCAAACGAACTCTGGTACGCTTGATAATTTCTGTCCAATGAATGGATGACCATAGCACAAGTGTGGTTTTGTTTACAATTTCTGGTCCGCTTGCAAAAAAGTGCAGTGTGAAAGCGAACCACACCAAACAAAAACAAAAGCAAGTGAACTAGCGGACTTTCCTGGTGTGAATACACCCTAACTCTGTTGACTTAAGCCCATAAGAAACAATCCTTAACACTTTAAACAGCATGCTGTTAAAAGCACTGAGAACACCTTAGCCAGTGTTTTTGCACAGGCAAATGCCAATTACATTTTCTTTAAAAATCTATACCATTTCTGAAATATAGCATCTCTGAATGTGGCGAGCAAAAACTGATTCTACAGATATACTGAAGACTACAGTTTATTATGGAAGTGTGAACATAAGGGTGCGGGGGGGAGGGGGGGGCTACTTAGTTGGATATAATCCAAAGTGGTGATTATTTTCATATTATTTGTAAGGGAAGGTGAAATAAAGGTTGTGGAAAAAAAGGAAAAGAAAATCAACAAAACACCAAGGGCATTGTGAAAACAACAACCGACAACCACACATCACAAGGGCTGTAAAAGAATACGCTTACTCACTCTTAAGTTGCGAGGGGTGTGCGCTATAATAATAGGGGGGGGGGGGGGATTTTCCGGCAGTTGATTGATTCTTCCACCACGTGAAGAACAGTGGGGGTAACGGCTAATAGAGGCAATTAATTTACAACTACAAAAAAGTGAGAACACATGTTGAAATCCAAGCGTGTTCTGAAGAAAATGTGAGCGATACTTGCAATGCAATTGCTGGTCTTGTACAATTTTTTTCCTTATTCTGAAAATACAAATAACAGAAAAGTAATACCCCTTTCAAGTCACTCAAAAAGTCACATGATTTGAGGTGTCATTCATGTCTTTAGTTCATAATGACATGTATTAGCGTATAGGACAAATTACATGCCGAAGTTTACTAATTAAGATTATGGCAGTGGTTTTCAACAAGAGGGCATAAATCAAAACAAGCATTAAAATAAGCAATAAAACCCCTAAATATCACAATATTTCTTATTTTAATCTGTGCTCTCAACAACTGATGAGTTTTGTTTTGTTTTTTGGTGAAGAACCAGGGTTCCTAAACATTTTTATATATTTAATGCACTATTTTAATATCATGAACAACTGCATTTATAGGACTATGGCGAACCACTGGATTAGAGGTTTCTTGAAACCTTTCAAATAGTAATAGTGATTCTTGCCTTACCAAACACCACCGAAAATCTTAAATATGAATAGTCACGCCAACAATCTTGATTTCTAGTATATTATTAACAGCAGAACACTTGATGTGCCTTTTAGAAACACATATCCAAATCCTGAATATAAATGTAATGCTTTTGGCGGTTTTATCATACACAAGAAGATGGACAGAAATGCTGACTACCTGTGTCTTCTACATTCTAACCATTACACGGCATTGACCCAGAGTCATGAGCACATGGCATCAAAGATATCACGACCTTACATATGGCACCGCTTTCAGCTCCAGCCCTTTTATCCGCATGAAAATGTCAGTTTCATAGTGAAATAAATATTAAATAGTAAATGTGACCAATTTGTCAGCCGGCAAATCAGCAACAATAACTTGAGCGGTATGACCCTGTAAAATATTTATACCCTGTAGTTTAATCAATCAGACTCATTACGGGAATATGAACAGATTGTGTGATCTTTTAAAGTAATCACCCTTATTGCTTGAGATTTCCCTTGGCCTTGTCGTGTCACTTAAGCTAATGGGAAGGTAAGAGAATGAGAGACTGGACCCATAAATTCACATCTGTCCCGAATTTAACCGCAGCTCAAACACACACAAAAAGGCCAAGTTTTAGTAATAAACTTTATTGAAAAAGGCTCAGCCTTTTCTTTTTAAATGCAAGCTTGCATTCGGGACAGGCATTTATTACGCTTGCGGGAAATCTCTCAAACAGATGCGCAATGTGGCTTAATAATCAAGATAAGCGACTAGCTACCCGTCACAATGATTATGATTGGCTTGGAGTCAGCAAAGGGCTGTGTTCGTTTTTCCCTGCCACAATAAATAATCAGCCTATCTTGAGATGTGATTTCTGAATGCACATGTAGAAAACGGCTAATGTTTACTTTTATACGCTAGTGACTAATTTAAATGTTCGGCCTACCTAAACTTGAAGCGAACACTTTATTTATAGCTGGTTGTGCAATGACTGTTTTAAAGACGTAAACTTCAACCCAGTGGTGTCCAATAAAGCAAGACAATATGGAATTAAAAATCTAATTTAAACTTGGAAATAAACAGAAAGGAATAAAATAAATAGTCAATCAAAAGGGTCCAATCAATGGAGCATTTGTAGGTAAACAAATACAATATTCACAGAACTTTACCAAATGTGACACATTTTCACTGTATTTCCTACCCCTCTCTGTGGCCTTTATGGCCCATATGTGATTTACTGAAGGAGAGAAACAGTGGAGCATCAAAGGCACTCAACAATTCACTAATTGATTCATCACTAAATCAATAAAGCAGGAGATGGTTTATGGTGTTGGTATAGCATAGGTGACCAATTGGTTGCAACCAGGATGATGTATTTTGCATGCTTATTATTATTACTAGGCCTATAGGATTAGTGATTTGAACAAACCCTGAACACTAGTATTAAACTTGGCCAAATATGGTTGGACTCTCTTAGCCAGTAATCAACAAACATTTCAAAAAAGCTAAATGACCTGCCGGAAGATCCAGATGGATCCAGTCTAAGGTGATGGTTTTATGTTGTTTCTAGCCGGTCATTCATGATCATTCACTGGTTGATAAGCCGGACTACCACAGGATGCACGTGGTTTTGACATTACAGACCACTTAAAAAAAAATTATTAATGTTTCATGTTTTACCCCCAAAATATTTATGTATTTATGTGCTCATTTATTTAGTTATGAGCTTAATTTTTTTGTTCGTAAAATTCTCATTAGCTGCAGGGAAAAATGAATACAAAAATACTGATGTTATTCACATAAAGCATTATTGTCTATGCTTTCATTTAAAAAGAAAATGCATACAGCACAGTACGTATGCGTTAAGTTAATGAGGATTAGTGGAGAAAGTATGCTTAATCATCATTAAAATTGTTACAATGCAGAAAATATTCATATTCTTTATGCTATACATATATATTTGTCTCTCTGTCCTTTGTCTGTTGGGGTAAAATGCGACCTGGAGATGTTCTATATTCATACTGCAAACATCACCCTAACCACCACATGTAAAGGCGTACTTTTTGATTAAACATACTAAAAAAATATTAGCCTTAGTAAAAAATACAAAGGTTTGTAAAATACAAAGGTTTCATTTTGATCTTGATGTGGACTATAACATGACATCATTTCAGCCTGTGGGATCATGAAAGCAGAGACAGCAGACCAATGGAGGACAGTCCCACAAGCTCCCCAGACCATAAACATTGTTTCTGTATAATGAATGATTATCCAGAGAAGGCCGGCTGGACTTAAAGAGGGATGGTTTGAATGGATGGAAATGCTAATTAAAGTGTAATTCATCCCACTGGAACTGTATCTATGTCTGTGCATTACGTTCTCTGTCTGAAACTGGTGATGTCTAGGTGAATGTGTGTGTGCATATGCGGTTTATGGCCTCTCTGTCCCCTGCCGGTGCCGTAAGGTCATTGATGAGATTGATTATGATGAACATGGAGTCAGAACGACACTTTTGAGCTTCACGACCCATACCATAAATTCAGGTGCCTAAACAGCCTGTAATAATTATTTCATACCACAGCGTAGACCAAACAAAGGGGTTCAGTTGTTGAGGTTTCGGCATGCAGTTATTGACAACACTGTTTTTGTGAACGGCATTAACATTAAAACATCACATTGTTAAAGAGGCAAAGCAGCCATCATTCACAGGTTTTTGGATGCCCTCCTCAGGTCAGTATAGCAGAGAAATTTGTGTTCATATTTGTCGTTTTGACACAATTTTGTTTCTGGGAGTCAAAAAAAAATAAAAATTAGCCCGTGTCAGTTTTTTCTGTTTCTTCATGTAATCCCAGGCGGACTGGGTGAAGGTGAGATCAGATCTCTGTGTGGAGCACTGGCTGTTGTCAGACTCCTTGCAAACAAAAATCTCACTGGATTATTACAATTAATGGCAAAATGAATGTTTGGAAATGTAAACTGATATTTTCTACTGACACACTGCAGTAAAAGATAGAAATTAATGTCTTAAAACCATTTTTTGTTGGTGAAATATTAATAAAAATACTAATTATATATCTATATATATATGTATATAAGATCTCTATATATATATATATATATATGTGTGTTGTGTGTGTGTGTGTATATATGCCCTTCTTCCAAAGAAGAGTATAAGAAATAATAAATTACTTTATAACAAAGTATAACAGCATTAGTTTCTAAAACACCATGGCATTACCAGTGTTTTGGGGCATAAAGACACATATGTTTACATATCACTACAAAAAGAACAAAAACATAAAAATATCAATACAATTTCTATTTTTTTTTCTCGAGTTTCCTTCACCGGTCAACTAGAGATCACAAAACAACTTGAGCAACATCTCCCCCGTGTGGTGATACCTAACCAGTTCCATCTGTCGCTGTTTCAATCACACTTTATTCACCATTTACAAAAGGAATGAAATACATGTAAATGAATGCCAAGATATATGTCTCCAGTCTTATATCCTAGAAATTAACAGGCTTGCATAATTAAGAATTCATGAACAGAAGCAAACTTGGACATGTGCAAGGTAATGACCTTTCAAAACACATTAATATCCAAGTCAAAATGAGGTGAGACACAGCAAAGCAATTTGCAGTAAATCTGAATATTATGATCATTTTTCTGAAATAATCAGAAAATTACTGCTGTTAAAAAAATAAAACAAACAAAAAGCAGAAACACATTTAGGTCCTTATTCACAGATTATATTCCAACTACTATATATGTATGGAATGTTTCAGTTAATTTAGTTCTGAATTATCAAAGCGCATATAACGCAAATATGATCTCATAAAAACATGTCTTGGTCATATTAACATAAAGCCACAATGCCAAATAATGTAATGGTCCTACAATCAGGCTTTATTTTATTTATTTTAAGCAAACTATATATATGTTTGTTTGTTTGTTTGTTGTTGTTAATGTTATTAATGAGTTAAAACATGACCCTACATCTTTCTGTGAGATTCAGCCACACTAAGCCTTATCAGACATAATAAACAAATAACTGAATGCAGCAATTGTCTCTAGGCATGTGGATTTCTTGCTCAATTTAAATGCATACTTAAATATATTTCTAATGTTTTTTTGTTTTTTTTACAAGTTTCCTTTAAAGAACACACAAATGCTGTAAGCAATTAAAGAAACTCCCACTAAACAAAACAATTGAGTATTTACGCAGTAATTTGTACCGACTAAAAAGTGAACATTCTTTTTGCAAAGTAACATTTTCACAGGCATGACCTTTTGTTACACATCCTCTCAAAGTCTCTGAAACAAATACTGAGTGTAGCATAACTAACAGCACTTTCACTTTGTAATAAAAGTAGTGAGCTATAGCCAAACAAGTTATTTAAAATTACTTATTCTTTAATCCACAAATTCTTCAGCCATATTTTCCAGACTCCTTCATTAAACGTGAGCAGAACTATATTTTCTACGCTACAACATGCATAAGAATGGTTTTAGTCAGAATTCTGTTTCACAAATGAAGTCCACTGGCAGTAACTGCACTTTATCTTTGGACCTTCACAACACAAAGTCCCTAATTCTCTGCCCACAAAAACCTTGCATGTCTTGCTTTATCAGGAGAGCTACGTTTAAATAACATAACTGATGTCAATTACATTTTAAGCAGCTAAAATTCAAATCAAAATCCTCATAAATATACATTTGTTTTCATTCCTTAAAATGAACAATCTTAGAAATGTGGAAAAAAAGACAGATAGGCCAAATTACAATCCTAAAACAACTGGTTTGATATGTAACCGGTGCCTGTGATAATGCAGCCTGAGCAAACTGAGCTATCGCCCTCTATTGTGTGGTTTGTGTGACATTACAGTGAATCCCACAAAACCAGGAACATGCCTTGTTCATATTTTACCCCAAAATCATAAGATCATTTCATTGCTCAAAATGGATTTTGGTGTGAAATATGAGATATTGATGTGAAGGCTAGTGTGATCATGCTGGAGTGTGTAACCATGGTGTACTGAGCTCACTGAGGTAAGACAGAGCAAATGTTTGCAAGGCTTGTGAGTTCAGTTGGTTAATTTTGTTCGAAAGAGAGAGCGCATAGTCCAAAAAGCCCAGAGTCCAAAGGAAAACTGACATGAAATCTCAATGGAAGCATCATACTCTGTTGGTATCTACGTCTGTACTGTTTGAGTCCTGAAGGTTCTGGACCTGGTCAAGGATCCAGCTGATTCTGGGCCTTTCCTGAGGATTGGTCACCATAGTGGAGCTGAGGAGGGTTTGAAGACCTTGAGAATAACTGTGTTAAAGAAAGAGACCTAGTGTCCAGTTATACAGTATACACAAGGATGTGGCAGGTATACGTCCTCCGGTTACCGAGACGTTAAAATGTTATGATTTGAAAACATTAGTGTTGTGCTAAATCTCATTCCATGACTAAAACTGTTCAATTTCAAGCAGTTTTCTGCTATAAAGAGACTATCATTAATTTGATTATGTGATCTCCACATGTTGGCCCATATGAGACGATCCACTCCATGAACAGTTTTTATTAAACTTAGTCTTAATAATCTCCTGTGAGTATTCATGATTTGAAACTTATTATCCAAGATGTCCACATTTTTGTACGAGTAAAATTTTTGTTTAAAATAGTTTAGAATATATTGTGCAATATTCCACATTTAAAGGTGGGGTAAGCGATTTCTGGTAGCCAATGTTGACATTTGAAATCACCAAAACAAACACGCACCTACTCCAAAAGGGTCTCGTCCCTATAAGTATGCAACCCAGGCAATGATTAGTTCTGTGAAACAAAGCAAAATCAATGCTACACCGTGTCTACACTGGATGCGAGCGGCGCGACAAAATACTATACAACTCATTATAATCAGTGATGCTGTCTACACCATAGATATATATACAGTATATATATACATATACTTATCTATGGTCTACACTGGATGCGGCGCGGCGTTACATGACAAATCCCCGACAGAAAACTTCTGCTGCGTTCTATTTATGGGACCGTTTTGACACAAATTTGAAATGACCTTCAAGACAGATTTTAGCTGTTGCGGCGCAGACACGGTGTTACTCACCTATCGAAATGAAACAAAGCAACCTCGGCGTCTGATATCAGGCCTTCCGCTCCTTGAGTTCTCTACAGCGCTGGAAAGCTGATCCGATATTTCCACGGGTCCTACTTCTTGCCTTAAGCATTCTTTTGTTCCGCAGACGTTTTCCTATTTTGTTTTTTATCCGCCACCTCTATCTTTCTGTCGCTCAGCTTGGCTAATGCCCGTCCTGTGCTCTGAACGCTCTCTCCTCCACATCGTGAGTAGACACGCCCCTTACTGCTGATTGGCTACAAGTTTGTTTTACTATTCGGCCCGAATCAGTTTTCTAAAACATTTTTGAAAAATCGCTTACCCCACCTTTAAATAAATTACACAATTTTAAAATGGGAAAATAGTTTAATCTATTAAAGTAAGTAAAAATTATTTAATTTAAAATATATCTATATTTTATTTTAAAATATATTCTATTTTTTTTTTTTTTTTGAGGGAAAATTATAAAATATAAAAATATTTCTAATATTATATTAAAACCATTTTTCCCCACAGTAAACAAATTCACAATAAACTGTGTGAAATAAAATATTGTAAATCATATTTATATTAACTACAATTTATTTTAAATATTATATAGAACCCCTCAGAGGACCTCCATTGATGCCAACCCTGAAACAACATACAGAACTTCCACATTTTGCTATAAGTTTGATTGCATTGTATAATAATTGCTGTTAATAGTTTTCATCGTCTGTTTGATTACGTCTTTATTTGATTTTTCTGTACATTTCTGCCATACGTACATTAAATGACATTAACGCACTGGTAAGCTACTACTAAATATATTGTAGAATCTTAATTTTCTGTAAAGTTGCTTTGCTACGATTTGTATCGTGAAAAGCACTATACAAAAAAACTTGAATTGAATTGAATATCAAATGTAATTAAGATCTGAAATTATTTCACATTTTGGTAGTTACACATTTCTTATGTGTAGTGTGCAAACTTAGTCTACAATTAATATAACAATATTTTTAATTATATATAGTTTTAAATGTAAATGATTATTTAAAACATTTTTCAATTTAAGTTACACGATTTTGGGTGTATTTGTAATGGTTTCATTATGAACTTTTTTTTTTTTATTTAGATTTTTTAAAATGTATATTCCACATTTAAGTTACACTATGTGACATGTTAACATGAGTGAAAATCAGTTAAAATAATATTATTTATAAAATTATAAATTCATAATATTAATATTTTCTTTGAGATCGACAAACTTCTTATCTGGCATTGCAAGGATCTGATAAAACAGTTGCCACATTTAGATCCCCACTCAAAACACATCTGTTTAGCTGTGCATTTACTGAATGAGCTGAATGTACTTTATTTCCTTTTATGTAAAGCACTTTGAATTACCGTTGTGTATGAAATGTGCAATATAAATAAACTTGCCTTGCCTTGCCTATTAGGACCACAGTAGTCTAAATTTACACAATAATGGCCCTTAAAGATCTTGAGGGGCGCACCTGCACGGCTGTGGAATGGAGACTGGATTCTGGACGGCGAGAGCCACACTGTCACCCTTCTGAAATATCAAGTCATATGGTCCCTCCAGCATCATCATACAGTACAACACACAACCTAGAGACTAGGGTACAAAATACAAAGATTACCTACAATAGACATAACAGACTGCCACAGACATAACATTATGCTGACCTGAAGGAGCAAAGATAAGAAAGGACAAAGTTTGCTAACATTAGCCCTGCACAGACACAACTAAACACACTGAACAGCAATAAAACAACATGTCATGGGTGGGCTTGGATTGTTGCAGGATTCTGTCGTTCACGCTGTTTTGAGAATGAAGTGCTTAACGTAAAAAAACAACCATTACACTCGGTAAACACAACAACACCAAAACAAAAATAAAAAAAAAAAAAAAAACAAAAAAAAACAAACGAGAATTAAAACCCAAATATCGTTCTCTTCTCAACATGATAACAGTGACTCCCACCACAAATTAAGAGCTCTGGTGCTCTGTACGAGATGGTGCACCTCTGAGCGGCCCAATCCTGAATGAGCAAGTGTACAAACATGATTCATTTAATGTTCTGATTGGCTGAAAATGTATTGATAAGTGCCCGCTGGGACATTCTGGCTCTAATAAGACCTGACTGTGTCATGGCCGTGCCGCGCGACCCCCGAACTTCAATCCTGGCCTTGTTCATGGGCCCAAGTCCATTAACAAAGGCGATCGTGTCTCATCCCAGTAACATTGGTGGGTTTCACGTCCGCTGTTTCCAGAATAAGCTCATGAGTGAATTAAGTACCAACAGGAAAACATTCAAATGTCCTTGTACATGATGGACAAAGTACAGGTGCTCTCAATAAATTAAAGTGTCTGGAAAGTTCATTTATTCAGTAATTCACACTCAATTGTGAACTCCAAATAAATTCAATGCCACATACTGACGTATTTAAGTCTTTGTGGTTTTTTAATTTGATGATTTGGCTCACCTTTAACAAAACCCCAACCAAATTCGCTATCTCACCAATTAATATGGTGACTGCCAATCAGCTACCAAACTCAAAACACCTGCAACGTTTTCCTGAGCCTTCAAATTGGTCTCTTGAGTTTGGTTCACTAGGCTACACAATTTTGGGGAAGACTGCTGATCTGACAGTTCCGAAGACAATCATTGACACCCTTCACAAGGATGGTAAGCCTCAAACATTCATTGCCAAAGAATCTGGCTGTTCACAGAGTGCTGTATCCAAGCATGTTAACAGAAAGTTGATGGAGGAAAAAAGTTGTGAAGAAAAAGAATGCTGGGTAAGGCTCGATCCACCCACACACAGACGTGTACATTGATTTGCTCCAGGTTGTCGTTCCTCTTGTTAAGCACTCCTGAACCACAGACAACGTCAGAGCTACCTGGGCTAAGGAGAAGAAGAACTGGACAGTTGCCCAGTGGTCCTCTTTTCAGATGAGAGCAAGTTTTGTATTTATTTTGGAAACCAAGGTCCTAGAGTCTGGAGAAGGGTGGAGAAGCTCATAGCCCAAGTTGCTTGAAGTCCAGTGTGAAGTTTCTGAAGTTAGTGATGATTTGGGGTGCCGTGACGTTTGCTGGTGTTGGTCTATTGTGTTTTTTGAAAACCAAAGTCATTGCACCTGTTTACCAAGAAATTTTGGAACACTTTATGCTTCCTTCTGCTGACCAGCTTTTTGAAGATGCTGATTTCATTTTCAGCAGGATTTGGCACCTGTCCACACTGCCAAAAGCACCAAAAGCTGTTTCAATAACCATGGTGTTACTGTGCTAGATTGGCCTGCAAACTCACCAGACCTGAACCCCAAAGAGAATCTATGGGGTATTGTCAAGAGGAAAATGAGAAACAAGAGACCAAAAAATGCAGATGAGCTGAAGGCCACTGTCAAAGAAACCTGGGCTTCCATACCACCTCAGCAATTCCACAAACTGATCACCTCCATGCCACGCCGAATTGAGGCAGTAATATTGAGTACATGTACAGTAAATGAACATACTTTCCAGAAGGCCAACAATTCACTAAAAATGTTTTTTTATTGGTCTTATGAAGTATTCTAATTTGCTGATATAGTGAATTGGTGAGTTTTTGTTAAATGTGAACCAAAATCATCACAATAGAAAGAACCAAAGACTTAAACTACTTCAGTCTGTGTGCATTGAATTTATTTAATACACGAGTTTCACAATTTGAGTTGAATTACTGAAATAAATGAACTTTTCCACGACATGCTGAAAACCAAATAATTTGCAAGACATGAAGGAATTTTCTGAAGAACAGTTGGCAGTTTAACTGTTCATACAGGGGACTCATGAACAACCATCTCACACACACACTCACACACACAGTTGTGGATCATTTCAGTAACGCATTAGTATAAGACAGTCTATGTAACTTGCATGTTTTATATCTAAATGCTGTTGCTGCTCTTTTAGAAACTGCAAAGTATCGTTCATTGTTAGTTCATGTTAACTAATGTAGTTGACTACTGTTAACGAATGGAAAGAGCTACCAATTACATTAATTACTATGAAGTAACTAGTTATTTTTACAAGTTCCATCTTCAATGCAGAACCATGGCAAAACTAATGATGGGTGAATTTTACTCTCAGTACCTGTGTGCATAGCCTTTGTCATGTATTGCTTTGAGGCCTTCACTGATGCCATGCAGAATGTGTAGTATGCGGCTCTCTGGCATAGAGCTTCCCTTATCCCGCAGCTTCTCAAGAACGGACCAAAGACTTCCCTTCTGCACAGAAGAATTCAGCACATAAAACGCTTTTAAATGGCATACTGCACATCTCAGACTTTTGGATTTATTAGAAGCCTGGAACGGAAAAGCTGAATACGGTCTACTTACACTGATGTACGGGAGCAACAGCCAGGCCTCACACTTTCCGCCGCGCTCCATAAAGGTGTGTGCTGTCAGGCTGAGGATGTTGGGATGGTTGAAAAGGCGGTGCATCTCCACCTCGGTCTGAGCCTCTTTGCGGCCCTCACGGTCATGGCAAAGGATTCGCTTTAGAGCGTAGAAGCGGCCATCATGTGCACCTTCTAGCAGATCCACATAGCTGAAACCTCTAGAAGGTACGATGAAAATAATTATAAACAATAGAATCACAATGAAATGACTATTTGTCCTAATGAGACCAGCTGTTTAATCCAATAAATTTCACTTAAGCACACTATAATGAAAACTGGCATGCATAATTATGAAAGATGGGCCATTTTCAAACATACTTCTTCCATATTTTTCCTTGCCAAGGTGGCATCTTTGGGCTCACACAATTCCAGTCATTTTTAAAGGAACAGTTCATCAAAAAACTAAACATTTGCTGAAAATGTACTCACCCTCAGGCCATCTGAGATGTAGATGAGTTTTTTCATTACAGCAGATTTAGAGAAATTCAGCATTACATCACTTGCTCACCAAAGGATCCTCTGCAGTGAATGGGTGCCATCAGAATGAGAGTCCAAACCGCTGATAAAAACATCACAATAATCCACACCACTCTAATTCATGAATTAACGTCTTGTGAAATTAATTGAAACGCTGTGAGTTTATAAGAAACAAACCCATCACTAAAACGTTTAAACTTAAACTGTTGCTTCTGAACTAAATACGAGTCCATAATCCATAATAAAGCTTCCTCCAAAGAAAAAGTCCATCCCCTGTTGTCCTCTCACATCAAAATCCACCAACATATTTGTTTAGAAATGTTTAGGGTTGTTTTCACTTAGAAACTGTGCTTGATCCTTGCATATTTTTCTCCTGATTAAGATGAGACATTTTTTCATTGGAGAAAGCAATATTAAAGTATTACAGACTGTCTTAATGATGGATTTGTTTCTTACAAACACACAGATTGATGATTGAGATGGACTGAAGTTGTGTGGATTACTTGTGGAATATTGTTATATTTTTATATTTTTATCAGCACATTCTGATGGCACCAATTCACTGCAGAGGATCCATTAGTGAGCAAGTGAAGTAATGCTAATTGTCCAAATCTGTTCTGATTAAGAAACAAACTCATTTACATCTTGGATGCCATGAGGTTGAGTACATTTTCAGCAAATTTTTCTTTTTGGGTGAACTATTCCTTTAAGTATTTTAAAGACGGAATAGTCTAGTTGAGGAGTCTTACCCTTCTTCTAGTTTCTGGATGAAGTAGTATCTCTTGTTGTCAATTGTGATGGCACTGCGCAAGCATATACACAAAGCTTGTCCCATCTTCTCTGGAGCATTGCTTATGACCGACCATGGATGAAGGAGAGGCTCTGTAAGAGATTTCGACTTGATTATTTATATCCTTTTTTCAAATGTATTTTATGCCATATTCATTTATTCTGTTCTTTACTCTATTCCATATTCAGAATGGAGCAATGTGTACGACTGTCACTGAATTCTACACGAGGCCACAAGGAAATACCAAAAAGAATATTGTCCAGACCATTGTGTGCGCAGTAGGCTAAGGTTCAGTGTTCGCAGCATTTTTCCCCCAACTGCAAATCAATGAAATATGTGTTGATAACAAAATCTGTTTTCATTTCAGCATATTGTGGAACAAATATTGCATTATTTATATTTATATACAACTGTACGAGCCTATGGGATTATGTCTGGAGAAATTTTCAATGATTTTTAATAACAAGAACACATTGGGTTAAGCATATCCTCTTTTCTCTAAATTAGTATTTTCTTCAAATTAATATAATTGTTTATATTAGTATTAAACAAAATATCAAATACAAAATTATATCATTATATTACACATTAAATAGAGTAAATTATAATTATATATATATAACTCTGGTTATAATTATATATATATATATATAACCCTTTTTAACTGGGAAATTATTAAATTAATTAAAATATTATAATTGTTATAAGCATAAAAGCTTATGATTAAATAATCAAAAGGCTACATTAACTGCAACGCAATGAAATATGTGTTGATAAAATTAGTTTTAATTTCAGCATATTTTGGAATAAATAGTGCATCCTCTTTTCCTGATTTTCTTGCTTTCTGTGACATGAAAAGACACTAAAGCCTATAAATAAAACGTATTATTAATTATTAAATGCAAGATCATTTAGACCGACTGGTCAAGTCAACGCAATACTGCCCGTCACTCTCAGTGTCCAATTTTCCACTAAAATAAATTATTCACGGAGTATAACGGAGCTTTCTGACTGGCTTCCTACTAATTATTGGACCTTTATGGCGTGCGCTGTTGAGTGACAGATGCCACTTGATGCTTGCTAGTGAAACGCGTTGAATCTGCCGTGAATCTCTTATGATAATTCATGACTGTCCTACACATCGATCGCTTTATGAATTCGGATCCGCGGTAAACGTGGCATCTTCAAGAACCGCTGGTTTGTTTGTGTTTCGCAGGCATTGTATGCATCGAGCGAGACCCGTAACATTCAAATGTAGGCTAGGTTCTTATCTAATTACATGGTGCTGGTATCAAGCCATCCAATACGGTTCCATTTATATGATTAAAGTGAGATGCGGCTCACCTTAGGAGACGCTCTCCCGGTCCTCCGCTAATTTCTCCGGTTTCTTCCGTCGACAAAGAAAACGTAACCGTGACGTATTCTGACGCAGGCTTTCGGTTTAACCCATTCAATGCTGGTCCCAAAAACATCCACGATTAGCTAAGCGCTTGCTGCCTATAATGAGTCTTAAGAAGAAGAATTTGTGGTCTATAGCTAAATTAATTATAATTAAATAGATAAAAGATTGCGTGATTTACAGTTAAAGTTAAACACCCCATTAAAATTCGGGTTATTAAATGAATTACATTTTTTTTGTAAATATTTGCATCAATTTGTTAAATAATTAAAACGTGATGTTTTAATATTATATAATGTGCACATTATATATGTAAGGTCTATAAAATGACTAATTTATCCTGATTGTTTCTCTTTTATTTATTTTAGCCTATAGCTAAATTAATGTTATGCCATATTAATGATCTTATAGATTTTTTTTTGCATGATTTACAGTTCAGTATATATTTCCCCTTTTTAATCAGATAATATATAAAATATAATTGTAAATAATTGCATAAAAGCAACTAATTTTATACAGCATAATTATGAATGTAGCATGATTAATTGTAATAATATTCTAAAATATATTAAATACATCAAAATAGATATCACATTAGATAAAAATAATATGGTATATAAATTATTAAACATTATAGAAGATGACGATAATAATAATAATAATGTTTTTGTGATTTATCAAGAAAATCTTTTAAAATCTTTTCAGTATTGGGGAGAGTAAAAACAATGAATTGCATACACTTGACAATGTCACCAAATTATTAAAAGATCCACAACAACAACATAATAATTAAAAGCTATATTTTATTTGGCTTTTATTTGGTAGAAAAAAAAAACACTTTTCCCCTTTTAGTACTCTTCCCCTTCCTCATCTTCCTCGAATGAATCAATGCCCACTTCTTCGTAATCCTTCTCCAGTGCTGCCATATCTTCTCTGGCCTCAGAGAACTCTCCCTCTTCCATGCCTTCACCAACATACCAGTGCACAAAGGCTCTCTTGGCATACATCAGGTCAAATTTGTGGTCCAGACGGGCCCAGGCCTCAGCAATGGCTGTGGTGTTGCTTAGCATGCACACGGCTCTTTGCACCTTGGCCAGGTCTCCTCCAGGAACCACAGTTGGGGGCTGATAGTTGATGCCCACCTTGAAGCCAGTGGGACACCAGTCCACAAACTGGATGCTTCTTTTAGTCTTGATGGCTGCGATGGCGACGTTGACGTCTTTTGGAACCACATCTCCTCTGTACAGCAAACAGCAGGCCATGTATTTTCCATGCCGTGGATCGCACTTCACCATCTGGTTGTTGGGCTCAAAACACGAGTTGGTGATCTCAGCCACAGAGAGTTGCTCATGGTAGGCCTTCTCAGTGGAGATGACTGGAGCGTATGTGGCCAGGGGGAAGTGGATACGAGGGTAGGGCACCAAGTTGGTCTGGAACTCTGTTAGGTCGACATTCAAGGCGCCGTCAAAGCGCAGAGAGGCTGTGATGGAGGAAACAATCTGGCTGATGAGCCTGTTGAGGTTGGTGTATGATGGGCGCTCAATATCCAGGTTTCTCCTGCAGATATCGTAGATGGCCTCATTGTCCACCATGAAGGCACAGTCGGAGTGCTCCAGGGTGGTGTGGGTGGTCAGGATGGAGTTGTACGGCTCCACCACAGCCGTAGACACCTGGGGAGCTGGATAAATGGCAAACTCCAGCTTGGACTTCTTTCCGAAGTCAACAGAGAGACGCTCCATCAGAAGGGAGGTGAAACCTGAGCCTGTACCTCCACCGAAACTGTGGAAGACCAGGAAACCTTGCAGCCCTGTGCATTGGTCAGCCTGTGTGGAAGGGACAATTTACATTTTAGTTTCTGTTATTTGAATCTATTTTTGTAAGTAAATTTAATACTAATTATTGACATTACCAGTTTACGTATGCGGTCCAGCACGGAGTCAATGATCTCTTTGCCAATGGTGTAATGTCCACGGGCATAGTTATTAGCAGCATCCTCTTTGCCTGAGATGAGCTGCTCAGGATGAAACAGCTGACGATAAGTGCCAGTGCGGACTTCATCTGAAAGAATCACCGGCATTGCCAAATAGAAACCAAATCCTGACCAGTGCCGTTACTGTTGACTTCAGCTTTAGTTTAAAATTATGAAAAAAGTAAAATGAAAATTGAAAATATAAAAATAAAAGCCAATTCAAAATAGTAATACTGATTCTGACCCCTAAACATTAGGACAATTTCATTCTCAGTAATACAAACCAGATTTTCTCATGGTAATGTGATTATTATAATATATTAATTATTTAATTTAATAATGAAAACAATTATAATAAAATGATAAATATAATTATGTAAACAATTTAAAATAATTTACACTCCGTGTTAATTATAGTTATAAATGTTCTGTAAGCATTATAACAGTGTGCCATCTTTCTATTATAAATTCACCGTGCGGCCTATGGCTGCAATGATTTTACTGATTACATATTAAAATGACAAATACATGGCCTTAAATTAAACACATTTATGATATTTACCAATGACTGTTGGCTCAAGGTCTACAAAGATGGCACGGGGTACATATTTGCCAGCTCCAGTATCACTGAAGGAAGGTGTTGAAGGAGTCATCATGGCCAACCCACTGGTTTGTGGCTGGGCATCTGGCCGTCGGGCTGGATACCGTGTTCCAGACAGTACAGCTCCCAGCAGGTGTTACCCATCTGGACACCAGCCTGGCCAACGTGGACAGAGATACACTCACGCTGTGGAGAGGAAACAGATTATTAGTAACTGAATGTTGCATGGCATTGCATGCATAACATGTTAGTAATTTCTGTATATAAATACAAAAAATGTTCTATGAATGTTCTGCTAACATTCCCTTTAAGTTATGCAAATGTTAGGGGAACATTCTATTTCTCATTTTGGGGTGGGGTGGGGGGGGGGGCGGGGGGGGGGGGGGTGGTTTTGGGGGGGGTGGGGGGGGGGGGGGGTGGGGGGGGGGTCTCTGCAAGGGGGGGGGGGGGGGGGGGGGGGGAGTGGGGGGGGGGGGGGGGGGGGGGGGGGGGGGGGGGGGGGGGGGGGGGGGGGGGGGGGGGGGGGGGCAGACATTTACGAATTTTTTACTTTGAATCATACACAGCTAAAAACAACATTTCGAAAAAAATAGTAACATTAAAAAAAAAAAAAAAAAAAAATTTAATGAATGTCAACTAAACATTTCAGACAAAAACACAAAACATTCCAGGAGCAAATGGTAAATAACATTGTTTTACTTGAGAAACATTTATTAAAGACCAGAACAAACCTCCTATTAAAGTTACTGAAGAACCTTTGTTCATAACTTTAAGAGAACCTTTATAGAACATTTGGTGGTTAAAATCAGTAGGAAATCAAATTCAACCGTATTTACTTTCTTAATGCACATTAAATTTCCTGTCTTTTCTGTTCCATGTCTAAAGAAAATAAATACAAATAAATGAAATAAAACAATATCGATTGCGTTTAACAATATCTCAAAATCAAACCTTAGTTTTGCCACCAGGGGGCAGAAGCAAAATAAAAAAAAAATCTTTATATAGTCTCTTTATATAATCAGCGGTTGGTCTATTACACAATGTCAGTCACAAATGACTGACATCTACAGCTGACAGGAAAACGGTGTTGACTGGATCACTCAAAGCCCCCAAACTTTTCTAGATTTTTAGGGTTTGTACTTATCTAGATGACAACCCTCAGATAACAGTCAAAACCAGCCTTGAATTTATATTATGGCATGTTAAACATCCCTGTTTGTTTGGAAAGGGAGTTTCCTATGATGTGACAGTTGCCACATACTGCAGACAGACCTACTAACCCTCATAGTCATCAGTATTTTCTCTTCACACATACACAAAAAAAACCCTTACACAAACACTATTTTACTTGCTCCTCACAAATGAAAACAACTGTAGTAAATGCACACACACTCCCTTGCAAGTCTGAAGCAATGAAAAAGCATGAGGTGTCGACAACAGCCCCAACAGGTTTATATCAGACGACAGAGCGAGCTACACCCTAAAGTGGAACTTACAGCTTGTGTCCTAAAAGGGGGTTGAAAGAGTGATGAAAATCAGTGGAGAGCAAAAGCAAACGAATGAGATGAGAATGTAAAATTATTATTTTTTTAAATGAACACTAAATACATTTTAATTTAAAATTAGACTTGTATATAAACTACCGTTCAAAATGATCAGGCATGTAAGAATTTTTATTTTCTATTTATTTTTTTGAAAGAAATTAAAACATTTATTCATCAAGGCTTTAAATTGATCAAAAGTGACCGTAAAAACATTTACTATGTTACAAATATTTCTATGTTTCCAAAGTGCTGTTCATTCACAAAGAATACTAGCATAAAATAAATTATTACGGTTTCCTAAAATTTTATATATATTAAGCAGCACAGCTGTTTTCAACATTGTTAATAATAAGAATTTATTCTTGAGCATCAAATTCGAATAGAATGATCTCTGAAGGATCATGTGACACTGAAGACTGGAGTAATGATGCTAAAAATTCAGCTTTGCATCACAGGAATAAATGACATTTGAAAATATTCAAATACAAAAAGTTATTTTATATTGTAATAACATTTAACATATTACTTTTTTTTTTTTAAATCAAATAAAATTCAGTCTAAGACATCTCAAAAAACATAAGTGTAATAACGAACTAAACTTAAATACACTTACAAAGTACCAATCACCAAAACATGGTAAAATACCATATAAATCATATTACTGTGGTAAATGTCCAAAAACACAGGAATACCATGTTAGACAAGTACCACATAAATACCTTAGTGATGGATAATGTACACTCAAGAAGCTATAATTTAAAAAAATTTTTATATCAACCCTGATCAGGACCCAAATTAATATATCAAATAATAAATAAATTGATTAGAAATAATAATATTATCACTAATTCAAATATAAGATTTTATTATGGGAGAGGAAAAAAAAAGAAAAAAAAAAAAAAGGGTGTGTAGTGATATCTGAAGCGATTGGTCAATCAGAATCAAGTATTCCATAGCTCCAAAATCAAATATTTCTTTATATTTTCCATATGCTGTAGTGAAGGTAGTGATTCTGTAGTTCTACTCATGGGTTTGATTCCCAGAGACATGGACTGATAAAATGCAAATGACTTTGGATAAAAGTGTCAGCCAAATGCAAAGATGTAGTAGGTATTGCCATTATGCAATCAAAGCACTGAAGACACCAATGCAAAAATAAGAGTCACATGGTTGCAATAAAAGTGCCCTGTAATGATTCAGCCCCTAAATCTGTGTCTGCGCTCCAGAGAGGTGGCCTACATCAGCCTGAGAAGAGATATCTAGACTTTGCTTCTTCTCTGTAGGCATGACTCTTCCTGAATTCATTCTCCTGGGGATAGGCACTATTTTTACCCCTCTGTCCCTTTCTGCCTATTGGTGAGTCAGTGGGGAGGGGGATGGTACATTACGCAGGCACATGGGACTGCCTAGTTTGGGCATGGCAGCCAGGTTAGAAGTTATTTATGGGTTGTTACAAGTCATGTTTCCCCACTGACTCTTCTTTCCCCACCAAACCCTCCACCACCAACCCATGAACACTTGTTTGCTCATCTTTTGACCCCACAGTGAGTTGATATATTGTCCGCCAGCATTTTTTTACTTATGCAAATTCTGCGGTCTCATAAATGTCTTATTCTCTCAATATATACTGAAAGTGAAATGTATTGCCACAGAAAACCACAACACATTTACTCTGAACTTTTTTGAGAATGAAATATGCCATAAATGTGTTTGGGAAACCTGTTTGGAGACAATCATTAGGGCCCAAGCCCAAAGGGTTTATTGTTTTCCTTAGGATTATTATTATTAGTCAAGGTTTTTGGGGGCCTTAACATGCTCAAACTCTTGAAAATTGGCACACCCGTTTGAATCTGCAGCCATTAGGACACTGCAGAGGCTGGGACCTGGGCGTGGCACAGGGGCTCAACGGCGCCCCCTGGAACACAGTCAGAAAACTTGTGCTGCGTCTCAATGTCCCTACTTACACTACGCCCTTAAAGTATGTACTCTTTCGGTGAAGAAAAAGTACACACTTGAGTGTGTAGTAGAAGAGTAGGCAAGCTTTGGGACATACTATCACGTCACACAATTGCGTCTTTAAAGGACTGCTCGGTTGCACTTGTTACACACACCCAGTCACTGTAAACTGGCCTGTCAATCATCTTGTCACAGTTAACATCCTCCACATTGCATTTCATTTAACTTCCTACCGTACTAGAGAGAAAAGTAGCAGCTCGTTGATCTGTTAGTCGCGGGTCTTTCATGCAAAGTACTCTACTCATATTTTCTGCATAATAATGCATTTAAAAGTTAGTAAATGCATTAACATGAACTAACAATATACAAAATATATTTGTACAACATTTATTAATGTTTGCTGATGTTAATCAAAATGTTTGTTAATTCACAGTGCATTAACTAATGTTAACAGATTTAAACAGTTACATTTTAATAATGTTTTAGATTTGAACTTGATATTAATTAACATGAATAAATGCTATATAATTATTGTTCATGTTAATTAATATAGTTAATGTTAATAACTGAAACCTTATTTTAAAGTGTGTGTTTCACAGTCTTGATGGTTTGGATTAACCCTTTCATTGCTGTATCCCTTAAATCCAGACTGCCAGAGGGTTACTGTAAATGTATGTGCCCGCTGTGGACCGTTCTCCTGATGCCACCGGGGTGGCATTTGCACTGATGGCTAGGGCCCGCCATCGCTACTTGCAGCTATATTTATTTTTGCAATTGCATTAGGTTGTGCTAGTGACAAAGAATTAGTCATGAAACTTATTTGCAACCCATTTTACTCTTGTAATGTGATGCATTTGATACTGACATTGAAAATGAATGGTTTAATTAGTTGGGGATTGATTGGATTGACTAGAATAGAGTCAGATCTGAATATGCATTTGCTAAAACACCCAAATAGCTGCTGGCTGTTTGTTAACACAATGGCTGACTTGTCCAAGGTGTTGTCAGCGGAAAAAGAATATAATTTCAGAGGGTGGAGTAAGCCATTTCATTTTGATGAAATATTACAAAAGAAAATTATTTTTTCTTTAGAATAAACTGCACAAATGATTCCTGCACATTAAAACTGAGCCCGACCGATATATTGTTTAGCCGACATTATCAGCTGATATGATATATCTTGTCACCGATATATCGGTATCGGTGAATATGCCGCCGATATGACTTTTTTTTTACAGAACATAACGCAGATTAAATGCTTCGGAATGGTGTAATTACTTAGTTTGTCCAGCAGAGCACACTCCATTCTTTGCTACTGGTGGCCCAGGTCACTGTAGTGTAGAGATGCGCGGATGAGCTCAATCTTCACCAGAGTCCGCTGCTTCAAATTATCCACCCGCCACCCATATTTGATCTTCACATTACAATGATTCTAATTCTTAGTTTTGCATGATGATATGATGAACGGATGGCTCATTTTTAAACAGCAGATTCAATGACGTTAGAGACTAGAGCTGATCTGCGCATCACAGCACGTGTCTGCGGCACATTAAAGCCTGTGTTACGGCCACCAGAGCTGATCGCGGCCACTCAGTCAATGCTGGTGTTTATACCGGCCGCGCCGCGGCCCAGAACTCATGCTTATCACATCGGTCACATTGCATCCCGCGGCAAAATCCAATAGATTTTCTCGCTCGCATCCGGTGTGGAATAGAAGAACCCATTATAATCAGTGATGTTGTCTACACTGGATGCAGTAAACTGATGCCTTGTTCTATTTATGATGTATTGACACAAATTTCTAATGATTTTCAACGGTTGCTTTGTCACGTCCTGGTGCGGCGCGGACACAGTTGGTCAGTACAGTCAGTAACGTAGCAGATTGAAAAGTTAGTATCTTTCTGCAGTCCAATAGACGGCAGTGCGGTGGTGGCTTGAGTCTGTTGAATGGTGATTTAACGCTATGTTGTCACCTAGTTGGAGAGACTCAATGCTAAGTAAATAAACAACAATGTCCCCGTCTTTTACTCTTACACTGATCTTTATAATTCAATACCTTGCTACATTAGTAGGGCCCAATGATTTAACACAATGCAGAAAACATGGACTATATATACAGTATCTCACAGAAGTGAGTACACCCCTCACATTTTTGTAAATATTTATTATATCTTTTCATGTGACAACATTGAAGAAATTACACTTTGCTACAATGTAATGTAGTGAGTGTTCAGCTTGTATAACAGTGTAAATTTGCTGTCCCCTCAAAATAACTCAACACACAGCCATTAACGTCTAAATTTGTTTTTATCGCTCTCACTCTCTCATACTGGTCACTGGAAGTTTAACATGCACCTCATGGCAAAGAACTCTCTGAAGATCTGAAAAAAAAAATGTTGCTCTACATAAAGATGACGTAGGCTATAAGAAGATTACCAAGACTCATACAGCGGTTTAACAGCCAGGTTGCCACTCAGAACATGCCCTCTCTGCATGGTCGACCAGAAGAAGTTGAGTGCATCGTGCTACATTGCTAGCGAGGTTGCAGGGGTGGCGGGGGTGATGGGGGTCAGCCTGTCAGTGCTCCGAACGCATAACGCCGCACACGTGCAATCAAATTGGTCTGCATGGCGTTGTCCCAAGGAATCCTCTTCTAAAGATAGCACAAAAAGCCCGCTAACAGTTTGCTGAATACAATCAGACTACGAGGGACGATGGAGTTAACTGGAACCATGTCCTGTTTTCTGATGAGGACCCAAGATAAACTTAGTAGAGTTCAGATTGTGTCAAGCGTGTGTGGCGGCAACCAATTGAGGAGTATAAAGACAAGTGTGTCTTGCCTATAGTTAAGCATGGTGGTGGGAGTGTCATGGTATGGGGCTGCATGAGTGCTGCTGGCACTGGGGAGCTACAGTTCATTGAGGGAACCATGAATGCCAACATGTACGGTGACATACTGAAGCAGAGCATGATCCCCTCCCTTCGGAGACTGGGCCACAGCCCGCAGGGCAGTATTCCAACATGATAAAGACCCCAAACACACCTCCAAGACGACAACTGCCTTGCTAAAGAAGCTGAGGGTAAAGGTGATGGATTGGCCAAGCATGGGCATCCTCAAACGGAAGGTGGAGGAGCGCAAGGTCTCTAACATCTGGAAGAGGACTCCAGTGGCAACCTGTGAAGCTCTGGTGAACTTCATGCCCAAGAGGGTTAAGGCAGTGCTGGAAAATAATGGTGGGCGCACAAAATATTGACACTTTGGGCCCAATTTGGACATTTTCACTTAGGGGTGTACTCACTTTTGTGGCCAGCGGTTTAGACATTAATGGCTGTGTGTTATTTTGAGGGGACAGCAGATTTACACTGTTATACAAGCTGTACACTCACTACTTTACATTGTAGCAAAGTGTCATTTCTGCAGTGTTGTCACATGAAAATATATAAAATATTTACAAAAATGTGAGGGGTGTACTCACTTCTGTGAGATACTGTGTATACATACACACATACATATATTTTTTTTTTTCACAAACTTGTGTATTTTCTGGTAATCAACTGAACATGCAGAAGATTCGTATTTAAATCGTCTTTTTGCAGTTTAATATTCAGAGACACAGTCTCTATCCATACGTACGTACGTATGTGTGTGTGTATAATATATATATATATAATAATAATAAATTTTTATTATTTATTCATTTTAGATGTTTACATTAGTAAAAACTGTGCTTCCTGCATAAACCTGCCCCTGTTGGTTTGGCAATCGTTAAGTGCACTGATGTCAGACTCATTTTGAATAATAAAGTTTGTTAAATACCCTGCCTCCACTACATAGGCCTATGTTTGTCACATTACTATAAGTGATTGATCACCACATTTGAGATTATTGCAAAAAATGTGTTATGTAGGCTATATACTGTATTTTATATACAGTACCAGTCAAAAGTTTGGACACTTCCCATTCGTATGTCCAAACTTTTGACTATACTGTATTATAATATTGCAGACACAAAGAATATCGGCCAATATATCGGTCTTTTTTTACTCCCTAATATCGGTATCGGCCCCCAAAAAAACCCATATCGGTCGGGCTCTAATTAAAACCATCAAAACCTATCCTATTTAGCATTAGTATTCGCTTTAATACATTTGGTAAATTTATTGTTGAATTAAAGAAGGAAATATCCTAAAATATCTTAAAATGCACACATTTTTATAAGCGCATTTGATATTTATTTCTACCTTCAACCTTGTTCTGTGTAATGATTGCACACAAAAAAAAAGCAAATAAGTTACTTATTGTTACAAAGTGTAGGGTGAGATATGACTAAAGTTGGTTAATTATTAACTTTACTGGGTGGCAACTGACATCTCATGATTTGTAAAGTAGTGAATAGAAATGCTTTTAATTGGATATTAGTAATAAATGAGGCAATTCAAATTGCAAACATATTAAGATTTTAGATCATTACTCTTTAATCGTTAATATGTCTCTTATGAAATGTTTCTAAAAGGTTTTGGTGTCATCCAAAGCACCCAAAAGACACAAAGGCCTTAGGGGTGTGATTTGGAACCTTTAGAAACTGAGAACCATTTGTCCTTGAAATTCAGCACAAACAAACTCCTATACATGTGGTTCGAATATATTTTCCATGTAGGGGTGTGCGATATTGACAAAATTATATCTCGATATTTTATCGATAGCGATAATTAGACAATATTTTGCGGAGTGTGTTATTGTGCTGGTACCTTAAAGACTGCCGAAGACAGCTGACTCCTAATGTTTTTAATATTCTTCATATTCTGTGCGGTGGTCAGTTCATACTGATAGAAATTAATCTTTTTCAATAAGTTTAAACCGATTTTTGCATTTTAACCTTTATAAAGCCATTTTTTCTAAAAGTGGCCATTATCTTTTGAGTCAAATTCTTACATTTAATCAGGGAATTAGAATAATAAGACATTTGGGCTGTTACCAAGCAAATTAAATCAACACAGAAGCTGCATCTGAAGTGGCATTTAGATGTATTTACACACATGTATTTTGTTTAATGCAAGACATGAATGCATTTAACCTGCAATTACAAATGCATAAATAATGTTTTGATATATTAAACATAAAACGTTGAATACGGATATTTGAAATGATTTAAAACATGAAAAAAAAGAAAAAAAAGAGAAAAAGCCGAAATTTGAAATAAAAACCGCCAGCAGGTAGCAGCAAATCACTGTTAATAAGTGAGTCATTGCGATTGAACCGAATCATTTAAACGGTTGAGTCATTCAAGAAAGAAACACCGTCAGAGACACAAAACAGCACTGTGGCTGTATTCGGAATGATTTTTGTTGGCGAAATAGAGCAAAAACAAGCAATATGGTGTCTAAATTGTAAGTCTCTTAATTAACTTATTGTTTATTGAATTCAATGTCACATTTGTAATCATGGTAATTTTTTTTTTTTTCACTCTTCGTGTGAAATTGAATAACTATATGAAGTGGTATAAATATATAAATTTTCTGCCATCATGTCTTGAATTTGTGATCATTCTAAATGCATTTTAATAGACTGACTCATGCAGTGAAAAAACGCACTCTAAATGCGCACGCACACTAATCTAACCTAATAGACTTCACGTAAAGTATGCGTGCGCTTTGTAGAGATGTTTTGAATGGTTTTTGCAATAATGTCAAATCGCACATCGTTAAAACAACAATTACGATATTAATCGCAGACGATATATATCGCACACCCCTATTTCCACGCAAAAAGAGGCTTTGAGACCTACAACACTGTTTTAGTTGTATATTGGGGGCCTGTTGGCACTACATTTTACAATGTAGGTTTGTTTTAAATGAGCCTTGGCACACAATATTTCACACATTTAAATCAAATCTTGAGATTTTAGAAGTTTCACAAACTGACTAGGCCTACTTTTAAACCCACCTTACTGAGTGATGTCATCTTACGTTAATATCAAGGAAAACAATTAATTATTGCTCAATTTTCTTACAGAGTATGAACAGGTTTATGACTTTTTATGGATCATGGGACACACAGACATGCTGAGGCAGAGCGTCACATCAACGTTCAACAAAATCACACACCCATAACCACACTGCTTAAGGCATAAAGCTCTCAGGAGTATTTCCTCTAGGAGTGGGTTTTGTATGTTGTACAAACATTTAACCATAGTAAATATTATTTGCAGCCTGCTTTAATAAGTCATTTGTGGCTTAGACGTTTTCATTCTCATTATTTTTTGGTTTATATATATATATATATATAATATATAGAATAATCTATTATTCACCCTAACACAATTAATTAAGTACATCAAACATGTGCATATATTCTTACACCACACACACGTGTCTACACCGCACGCGAGCGGCGCGACAAAATACTATAGACCCCATTATTATCAGTGATGCTGTCTACACTGGACGCGGCGACACGACAAATCCTACATAAACGCTGCCGTCCTCCTATATGTGACGCACTGACACAAAACAAATTCAAATGATTTTCAACGGTCGCTTTGTCGCGTCCAGTGTAGACTTTAGCTGTTGAGACACATCAACTGTCGCATCCGGTTTAGACACGTGCCGTTTCTCAAGCTGCATCCCCCGGACATAGATATGTATAGATACCCCATTCGACGGCTCAAGGCAAGTAGATGCGGCCGCCATCTTGGAACGGTCAACTTGATGGCATTCACCATACTGTAGGCTCTCACAGAGCCATTCTGTGCAGGACTGTTGCAAATTTCGAATATTCAGTGATTACTATAGTGAATGACGTCAAGTTGACCGTTACAATATGGCGGACGGCTTACGTATAGCGGCCCATAGAGACAGTCGCTAATGCGGCATCTATACACATCTATGCCTCCGGAGGTCGCATTTGCAGGCTGCGTAGGCTGCATACGTCATCAAGCCTGGTTTATTATTTTATTTATTTATAATATTGGATTACTCTTGTTATTCTTTTTTTTATTATTTTTATTTTTTAATTATTTCATTTTTTTCAATTCCGAGCATTACGTTCGCGAGTCATAAGCATATTACAACAATTTACGCTTAACTAAGAATAATGGTCATTTATAACGGTTAATATTTTTAAATAAGATCTTCTTTACGACGTATGCAGCCTACAAATGCGACCTCCGGAGGACGCAGCCTTCCGTTTGAGAGACGGCCACGGTGTTAGCTCAGTGGTAGGCTAACGTTACCTAATGTGTAGCCTACATGATTGCTCAATATGTTTACTTAAGCAAAGAACCTGTCACAGTACAAGTAAAAAATAAATAAATAAGGGTCTACTCACCATTTTGCTTTAGAATTGGGTTTTTGTTTTGTTTTTCGCCGGGAAAATAATTTGAAGATCACTTGCTCTCACTGCGTACCTGCAATGGGGTATGAGTAAGACAGTCTTGCCGTCGCGCTGACAGGAGTTTGACTTTATACCAATAGCAACACAGAGGAGGGGCAACTTGACACTCCTGCAAAACTCCCAGTGCTTATAGGCTAGTATATTTAGACGGAATATAAAGAAAGTCAACAGCATTTCACAAAAATGTCAGCAAAAATACTTTAGGCCAATATATATTATTTCTATTAAGCTACTGTTTACTTTATTTTCTACATTTAAAAATGTTTACTTATTACTTATAATATTACATATTATAACTGAATCAACCTAACACCATTAAATTACTCGTTTTAAAATATATAATAAAATAAAATGAGGTTGTATATATTCTATCTTAGAATCAATTTCCTTGCACTCTGTATTTGTATTTGGTTCCGGTTGTAAATTGTTGAATATTTCACATTCTATATTCTATAGGTTTTTCAATGTACATATTCAGAATCCTATACTATTTTATGTCTTTATTTTAATATCATTGTCTATGTCCTTTTTGTCTTCACCTTTACCCCAGTATCTGTGCTTGTTTGTAGGCTACTCCCAAAACATCTCCGCAGGCCCTGCTCCAGAATTAAATCACTGAGGGTGCTTCTTAAATTAGTGAGGGTGCTGTAACTATATATAGCCTATATATTAGTGGTGTCAAAATTAGCGCATTAACGCAGGCGATAAGTTGGTTCAGTTTTTAACATAGTTTACGCAAATTAGACTGGGGCGGTGCTAGGGTGGCCCCCATAAACCTGCTGCTTCTTTCACTTTCAGTGTTGCCAACTAATTTTCAGGGGAAGTTGCTAAAGGAAGGTTGATTTGTTGCTAAAAGTTGCCCTAAAATTACGGTGTGAGACCTTGCGTGATGATGTCACTACGTCATCACGATGCAAAATTGTGTCAAATCAGCAAAAACCATATATATGATATATGTAATTTAGATTTTTCGTAGCAATACTTAAATGCTATATAACATTAAAAATAGAAAATAAATATTTTTAAATTAATTGAATTACGAAAACGTACACATTTATTGAACGATTTACAAATTTAAGTTTGATTACTTTAAAGCCCAGTTATTAGTATTAGTTGTGCGGCACTCTAAGGAAAAGTAAAAAATAATGCACATTTTCTTTATAAAGGTTTTTTACCTGCATTTTTAATTACACATTGTATTTTTGTGTTTTTGGGTTACAGGGTTACAACGGATAATGGATAATGTCCTGGAAAGTTACTAGCACCTTTCCCATTTTTCTAGATATTTTTCTTACAATGTACTAACTGATCAACAATCACATGTACAAACTACTAACAAGGTGTATCATAAATGAAAAATAACAGTATTCAATTAATATTATTATTATTACTATTAAATTAAATTAACGGTCTCGTGAACTTAAAGGGGTCATATGATGCTGCTAAAAAGAACATTATTTTGTGTATTTGGTGTAATGAAATGTGTTTATGCGGTTTAAGGTTAAAAAAACACATTATTTTCCACATATTGTACATTACTGTTTCTCCTCTATGCCCCGACTTTCTGAAACACGTCGATTTTTACAAAGCTCAATCGGTCTGAAAAGCAAGGTGTGTTGTGATTGGCCAGCTATCCAATGCGTCGTGATTGGCCGAATACCTCAAACGTGAGACGGAAATGTTACGCCCCTTACCAAATTGTGATGATGACCTGTCAGGCCGGAGCGATGATTCAAAAACATGAAAACCCATTATAAACGAGGCATTTGTTGCATCCAGTGGGGACATAATTATGGATTATAATGACTTATACTGTCTTTTTATGCGTTGCTTTGCATCGTGCCGCGTAAACATAAAACCATGTCTGCATTTGTGATCGGAGAAATTACAAACAACAAGTGCTACTCTACACTGCCCAAAATCTCGCGTTTGAATCATCAGTGGCAAATTCTTTAAATATGAAAACGTACTAACAGACTATGAGTCAGAACTGCCGGCATTGTAGTCTACTCTCCCAGGATCAGGAAACAGTTCTCCATAAAATGCGCTGCACACATCTGAATATTTGGGTTGAACTGTTCTGGAACAGTGTTGTAAGTACAACTTAACCACTGATTTCTGGTCGTGTTTTCTTTTTGAAGGCCAAACAAAGTATTTTCACTTTCACAACGAACACACACACAGCGTCTTTACAACATGGCGGTGGCAGTGGCAGCAACAATAAAGTTATGCATTCCTCTTTGACAGTGCACATTTGGATCGTCTATGGCAACTTCTTCCCACATCGTGATGTAGACATGTTGGGGCGTGTTTAAACGAGGCATTTTAGGAGGGCGTGGACCAGTCTTAACTTTTATAAAGAATATCTCTTTTTTTGAGACTTTAGTCTTTGCAACTTTAGGGATCTTATCTATTCACGAACAGCTTGTAACACTCCAAAGAGAAAGGAAAACTTGAAATCACATCACATGACCCCTTTAATGGACACGCGCACGCGGCGGCCATTGTAAGTCCGTAAGACCGCAAGTGCACATGAAGTGTTCCATTTTGGACAGAGCCCGTGTTATCTGGTGACTTTTTGCACTTAATTCCAGCTGTGAAACGATCCACTGCAGATTCGTCATTTCTGCAAACATGTGCAACATGTCCATTACAGTTAAACGTTTTCACTACGTGATGTTGGTATCATTTGTAAAAGTAAAAATAAGGGATTTTATAACCTGTAATGGCAGAAGTACGTTTAATAATAATAATAATAATAATAAAGGTCTTATAAAAGCCTGGTCGTTTCAGGATTCAGACCAAAAGAAGTGCAGTTATTTGCCTTTGTTGCAGACAAGCTGACTGAGCTACCGGAAATTTGTTTGCGACAGGTGGTCCTTGATTTCCAAAGCATTAACAATTTTTTTTCTGTTACATTACAATGGGTTGGGCTCGTGTTAACTTGTGCCATAACGCTCACAAACTTAATATTGAACGCATTCAGTGAAGACACCTTGCATTTGTCAATAATTTTAAGGAAATAAGAATAATATTGTGTGACACTGACATGTCATCTTCACATTTCATTTGCAACCTTTTAACGCTGAAATTCTATGTAACATGAGAAACATTTTAAATAATAATAATAAAAAAATCAGTTTAAATTCAACATGTTCACCACAGAACGTATCTGGGTTAATCAAATTAAGAAAAGAAAAAGCTGCAAAAAGATATCACTGGATATTTTATTGCATGTTTGTACATCAACACCACAGTTGCAATAAATAAAAGCTAGAGACATGCAGGGCAAAAGAAATCCTGGTCCACGTGTGGCAGTTTAACATTGCCAATGGAACCACAGTTCACAAGTAGTGCATGAAATCTGGGGAGAGGAAAAAAAAATTTTAAAAAAAAAAAAAAAAAATAAAATATATATACATACATACACACAGTTGTGCTCATAAATTTACATACCCCTTGCAGAATGTGCAAAATGTTAACTGAAACAAAATAACAGGGATCATTGTTATTATTTTTTATTTAGTACTGTCCTGAATAAGCTATTTCACATAACAGATGTTTACATATACTCCACAAGACAAAATAATAACTGAATTTATAAAATATGACCCCATTCATTCATGAATTTTAATAAGGTGTGTCTCCTGGATGATCCACAACTGTTTTTATATTTTGGGATAGTTGTTCATGGGTCCCTTGTTTGTCCTGAACAGTTAAGCTGCCCGCTGTTCTTTGGTTTTCCAGCATCTTCTGCATGTTTGAACCCTTTCTAAAAGTGACTGTATGATTTTGAAATCCATCTTTTAACACTGAGGACAATTGAGGGGACTCATGCATAACTATTACAAAAGGTGAAAACATTTACTGATGCTCAAGAAGGCCACACAATGCATTAGATGGGGGGTGTAAACTTTTTAAATCGGATGATCAGGGTAAATTGTCCTTATTTTGTCTTCTGGGAAACATGTAAATATCTACTGTAATGTCTGAAGGGCAGTACTAAATGAAAAAAAATGACATTTAGACAAAAATGAGAATTTCACGTCATAATCTGTTCAAAAGTGTCACCACCAGCTATTAATGCATTGTGTTGCCTTCTTGAGCATCAGTGAATGTTTTCATCTTTTGTAACAGTTATGCATGAGTCCCTCATTTAAAATATTACATAGAATTTCAGCATTAAAAGGTTGCAAAGGATATGTGAAGATGGCATGTCAGTGTCACACAATATTATTCTTATGGAGAAATAATTCAAGTCTTCACTGAATGTCCATTTATAAAGTAGCTATTGCGTTTCATAATATTAAGCTTGTGAGCGTAAGGCACAAGTTAACACGAGCCCAACACATTGTAATGTAACAGAACATTTTTTTTTTGTTAATGCTTTGCAAATCAAGGACCACCCTTTTCAAACAAATCAGTTCAAGCTCAATCTGATGTCCGCCAACCAAAAACAGAGGTGCACTTCTTTGGCGAGTTTGAATCCAGAAAGTCCCGGCTTTTAAGAACCTTTATTATATTATTATTATTATTATTAAACGTTACTCTGCCTTCGTTACAGGTTATGAAATCACGTATTTTTACGTTTACCAATGATACCAACATCACGTCGTGATAACGTTTAACTGTAATGGACATGTTGCACATGTTTGCAGAAATGGCGAATCTGCGGCGGATCGTTTCACAGCTGGAATTAAGCGCAAGAAGTCACCTGATAACACGGAAACCAGACTAAACGTTGCTAAACGTTTTTTAAACGGAAACGGTTGGTGTTCTGATGACGCAAGAGTTGCAACTATGGCAGCTGAGAAGGCCATTCTTTGTGTTCTTTTTGAAGACGTTTCGGAGCCTGATGAAATCAGTATAAATACGTGTTTAATACTGCAAAATATGCACGATGTTACAGTCACTGCCCTCTTGCCCTCCAGAATAACAGAGAACATCCCAATCGAGTGAAGGGATTTGTAGAAACGTTCCTAATATTGTGATCCAACATTTGCCTCGCATTTCAGGATGAAAAGAAACATTTCAGGTGAAGGATAATCCACTTCTTACCTCCGAGGCTGTGTTATGATCTATATGACCTTATTATTTTTATTGTGAGTATTAGGGGTGCGGTAAAGTTGGTTTTATGTTGGACATTCGTTAAACATTCGATATTTTCTTCAGCATTCATTTATATGTAATCGCAAAATAGTCATGAGTCATGCTGTATCTCGTTAAGATCACACTTAAAAGCAAAATTAATGATACTATTATTCGATGGTGTAATTGTTTTAAGCATCAGAAGTGGAACAAGTCCTCACAACGATCCCCCACTGGCACAGACTAAATACTGGCTGTTTCAGGTCTGACTACATCACGCGGGCGTGGTTTAATCGCGAGGTCAAGGAGCATGCGCAGTTTACACGCTCCGTGTGAAGCCCGCGAACGTGTGACAGCGTCACGAGTCACGACCTGCGGATATCTAGACTTTGTTTAATTTTCGCGCATTTCAAACAAGAATGATTATCACGTCGAACATTAAACAGTGGGGGAAGAAAAACAATCTCATGTGGCACATTGATAATTAGGAATATATTTCATATCACTGGTAGTTCCAAACACTGACACTGTTGGTCTCTCTCTCTCTCTCACACACACACTTACATATAAAATATTGATATTATACTTTATAATATTTAAATTGGATATAATTTTATAACATGGTAATTATTAGTTTTCAACAAAGTACATATTAGTATAATACACATGTATCAATATTTATATATATATATATATATAGTGTGTACGGAAAGTATTCAGACCCCCTTATTTTTTTCACTCTTTGTTATATTGCAGCCAATTGCTAAAATCATTTAAGTTCATTTTTTTCCTCATTAATATACACACAACACCCCATATTGACAGAAAAAAACAGAATTGTTGAAATTTTTGCAGATTTATTAAAAAAGAAAACTGAAATATCACATGGTCCTAAGATTTTATTCAGACCCTTTGCTCAGTATTTAGAATAAGCACCCTTTTGATTTAATACAGCCATGAGTCTTTTTGGGAAAGATGCAACAAGTTTTTTCACACCTGGATTTGGGGATCCACTGCCATTCCTCCTTGCAGATCCTCTCCAGTTCTGTCAGTTGGATGGTAAACGTTGGTGGACAGCCATTTTAGGTCTCTCCAGAGATGCTCAATTGGGTTAAAGTCAGGGCTCTGGCTGGGCCATTCAAAAACAGTCACAGAGTTGTTGTGAAGCCACTCCTCGTTATTTTAGCTGTGTGCTTAGGGTCATTGTCGTGTTGGAAGGTAAACCTTCGGCCCAGAATGAGGTCCTGAGCACTCTGGAGAAGGTTTTCGTCCAGGAAGGATATCCCTGTACTTGGCCGCATTCATTTTTCCCTCGATTGCAACCAGTCGTCCTTGTCCCTGCAGCTGAAAAACACCTCCACAGCATGATACTGCCACCACCATGCTTCAATGTTGGGACTGTACTGGACAGGTGATGAGCAGTGCCTGGTATTCTCCACACATACCACTTAGAATTAAAGCCAAAAAGTTCTATCTTACCAGAGAAACTTATTTCTCACCATCTTAGAGTCCTTCAGGTGTTTTTTATGTGTCTTGCACTGAGGAGAGGCTTCCGTCGGGCCACTTGGCCATAAAGCCCCGACTGGTGGAGGGATGCAGTGATGGTTGACTTTCTACAACTTCTCCCATCTCCCGACTGCATCTCTAAAGCTCAGCCACAGTGATCTTTGGGTACTTCTTTACCTCTCTCACCAAGGCTCAACCCCCCACGATAGCTCAGTTTGGCCGGACGGCCAGCTCTAGGAAGGGTTATGGTCATCCCAAACGTCTTCCATTTAAGGATTTATGAGAACGGCACACACTGTCTCTTAGGAACCTTTAAGTGCAGCAGAAAAAAAAAAAAAAATTTTTTTGTAACCTTGGCCAGACCTGTGCCTTGCCACTTGACATTCTGTCTCTGAGCTCTTCAGGCAGTTCCTTTGACCTCATGATTTCATTTGCTCTGACATGCACTGTGAGATGTAAGGTCTTATATAGACAGGTGTGTGGCTTTCCTAATCAAGTCCAATATGTATAATCAAACACAGCTGGACTCAATGAAGGTGTAGAACCATCTCAAGGATGATCAGAAGAATGGACAGCACCTGAGTTAAATATATGAGGGTCACAGCAAAGGGTCTGAATACTTAAGACCATGTGATATTTCAGTTTTTCTTTTTAATAAATCTGCAAAAATGCCAACAATTCTGTGTTTTCTGTCAATATTGTGTGCTGTGTGTACATTAATGAGTAAAAAAATGAACTTAAATGATTTTAGCAAATGGCTGCACTATAACAAAGAGTGAAAAATTTAAAGAGGTCTGAATACTTTCCGTACCCACTGCATATATACACAAACATTTATATTTAAATAATTAAAATTAATATTAAAATAATTAATAATACTTAATTTTTTTTATAATATATAACAACTATAAAAATCTACATATAAAGTATAAATACAAATGTGTGTGTGTGGCACACATATATATATACACATACATATATATAAGGAATGATTTGCTGTGATCATAGCTGAATTTTCAGCATCATTACTCAGTGTCAGTGTAACATGATCTGCAGAAATAATTCTAATAGTGCTGATTTGATGCCTCAAGAAAAAGTTCTGGCTTTATTGTCATTGTGTGCTAACAGTTTTTTTGAACAATTTCAATTTTGTGAGAACAAGTTATGTTCAGGATTCACAGATGAATAGGAGTTCAAAAAACAGACATTATTTGAAATCGAAAGTTCTGAACATTATAAAATTACAGTTGAAAGTTTGGGGCAGTAAGTTAATTTTTTTTATTAACTTTTATTCAGCAATGATACTTTAAACTGATCAAAAGTGACGGTAAAGACATTCATAATGTTACAAAATATTTCCATTTCAAATAAAATGCTGTTCTTTGATTCTACGTATCAATATTTTATATACAAAATGTGTGCGTATGTGTGTGTATATATAATATATAATTTTATATTATATAGAAGGCCTGCATGTTGCGTCGGGGTTGCCTAAACATTTGCATTCGCTCTGCCATGTGTCTGTATAAGAGGCCCAGCTCCTGCTGCACAAAACATCCCCCAAACCATGACACTTCCTCCTCTACCTTTTAATGACTTCTTTACATACTCGTGCTTCAGTCTTTCCCCAGTTTGACGACAAACATAATGTTTCCCATCGGACCCAAATAAATTAAACTCGCTCTCATCACTAAAGTGAACTTTGGAACAGTTCTCCTCTCTCCACACAACATGCTCCTCAGCAAAGGTGTTGAGTTCTAGAAATTTTGATTATTTCTGCTAGTTAGAGGCTTCGTCACTGCAAGTGTGCTTTCAGTCTGACTTCTCTTAAACGTGCTGAGACAGATCCTTACCCTGTTCAGCACTGAACTGGTGAGCAATTCCAGCTGGACGTGGACGACAAGCCTTTTTGGGGGACTTGAACCTACAATATTAGAGAAATCACAGATTTGGAACGACCAACTTCTCTTGCAGTGGGTGAAAGGGTCATCCCTTTGGCCTTCATCTGGGCAACCTCTTGTTTCAGGGTTTCAGTCACCTTAGAGTGGCCCGCCATCGTGAAATCTCAGTGAAAATTTGAGGAATGCTGCCAGTTAAATAGGGTTTGTCATATAAATAAAGAAATTAGCACCATGTGCCAGATTAACACAGATAACTATGTGTGTTCTCTCATTTTGATCAGTTATTTTTCAAATATCTCATATAAGCTTTTTATACTGTGCTTCAGAATACAATTAATTTATGAAATATGCTTAAAAACTGCCCTTCTACCCCTGTTAGGATAACTTCAAATAGGACTAAGCAGTGACCTTGACATTTTGGAAATTGTAGGTTGTTCTCTAATTTTGATCTCCACTGTACAAATCTTTTGTGTTTTATCAACCCTTTTACGTCCTTATTACATATATAATAAACGTCCTTATTATGTTTCTGGGCCTTGACCGTGGTAGGACCCTTGCTGTCTATATATGGGAGGGTCAGAAAGCTGTTGGATTTCATCAAAAATATCTTAATTTGTGTTCCGAAGATGAACGAAGGTCTTACAGGTTTGGAATGACATGAGGGTGAGTAACTAATGACAGAATTGTCATTTTTGGGTGAACTATCCCTTTAAGATAACATCTAAATAACAATATGATGGCTGATAAATGGGCAAAATCTAATTCTGTTGAAGTGAAATATGTACAGTATGATACTACATACAAAAAAGTACAGTAACATTACTTAAGAGTTTATGAGGATTCTAGGTCTTACCTCCACATATCTACGTAGATATCATTATTTCCTGAAAGTGAGTCCATTATGGATACTTCCATCTTTGGAACATCTGCTACCAGAAGTACCCAATGATTGCCTCTTACATGGATTGGAAGGAAAATCCATTTCATTTGAGAGAACACCACCTTAAAATAAAAGACATCAAGAAAAAGACACAATATACTGACAAATATAAACATTGTAAGATTTACACTTGTCATAATCACCTTTTCAAACATCCAGGAGTCAAATCTGTCACACTCCCAAAGTAGAGGCATGTAGGTAGAAATATTGAAACAGTGGTATCCAGCGCTGGCTTTGGTGTTGTTTTCGAGCTTCAAAGTGTCCAAATAGCATTTATCACCTGTGACAAACAACAAAGAATCTTAGTTTTGAAGATTTTACTAAGCTTATCCCTCCCTGATATATAACATTGAACCTATCATGACACCTAATTCTACCTTATCATTTAACCAGTGAGGATGTTTCAGAGTTTCAAAATCACAGCTCCCTAACACCTGTCCACAGACAGACAATCTACCTCCACTGTCTACCTCAACATTCTCTTGCTTGTTCAGCTCTGCCAGAAGTGTCACAGCCTCTGTCAAATAATACCACATTTTAAATTTCACATGCAATAACACCTAAATTAGTTAAATTCCCTTAGTTACAGTATAATACATTTATAACTTCCTTTCTTTCAGAACATGCAACACAACTCCTTGCTCAAGCTCTTGTTCTATCCAGGCTGGACTATTGCAATGCTCTCTTGGCACTTGGCAGGTCTTCCAGCCAGTTCTATCAAACCTATACAATTAATCCAAAATGCCGCTGTAAGATTAATCTTTAATGAGCCGAAAAGAATGCACGTCACACCTCTGTTTTTCAGTTTGCACTGGCTACCAGTAGCTGCTCGCATTAAATTCAAGGCATTAATGTTTGCCTACAAAACCACCACTGGCTCTGCACACATTTACCTAAATTCATTACTTCAGAGTTATGTGCCCTCTAGAAGCTTGCGTTCTGAAAGTGAATGGTGTATTATTGTGCCATCTCAAGAGGCACAAAACCACTTTCACAGACTTTTACATTAAATATTCCCTCCTGGTGGAATGACCTACCCAAATCAATCCGAGCAGCTGAGTCCTTAACCATCTTCAAGAAACGACTAAAAAACATCTGTTCCACCTTTATTTGACCCTCTAACTCTAGCACTTTCTATTCTATTTTAATTCTACTTTATCTTCTTTGTGTGTGTGTGTGTATAATGTGTGTGCGGGGATGTGATAATATAGTACGTATGTTGTGTATGTATGTTTGTGTGTGTGTATATATATATGTGTGTATGTATGGATGTGTTGTGTGTGTGAGATATATAGTATATCTCTATAATATCGGTATAGGTATATGTATGGATTATCTATATATATATATCTATTATATATATATATATATATACAAAAAAGTATTTAGTCAGCCACCAATTGTGCCAGTTCTCCCACTTAAAAATATGAGAGAAGCCTGTAATTTTCATCATAGATATACCTCAACTATGAGAGACAAAATGAGAAAAAAAAATCCAGAAATCACATTGTAGGATTTTTAAATAATTAATTGGTAAATTCCTCAGTAAATAAGTATTTGGTCACCTACAAACAAGCAAGATTTCTGACTCTCACAGACCTGTAACAACTTCTTTAAAAGACTCCTCTGTCCTCCACTCATTGCCTGTATTAATGGCATCTGTTTGAACACGTTATCAGTATAAAAGACACCTGTCAACAACCTCAAACAGTCACACTCCAAACTCCACCATGGCCAAGACCAAAAAGCTGTCAAAGGACACCAGAAACAAAATTGTTGACCTGCACCAGGCTGGGAAGACTGAAACTGCAATAGGTAAGCAGCTTGGTGTGAAAAAAATCAACTGTGGGAGCAATTATTAGAAAATGGAAGACATACAAGACTATTGATAATCTCCCTCGATCTGGGGCTCCACGCAATATTTCACCCCGTGGGGTCAAAATGATCACATGAAATGTGAGCAAAAATCCCAGAACCACACAGGGGGGACCTAGTGAATGACCTGCAGCGAGCTGGGACCAAAGTAACAAAGGCTACCATCAGTACACACTGCGCCGCCAGGGACTCAAAACCTGCAGTGCCAGACATGTCCCCCTGCTTAAGCCAGAACATGTCCAGACCCGTCTGAAATTTGCTAGAGAGCATTTGGATGATCCAGAAGAGGATTGGGAGAATGTCATATGGTCAGATGAAACCAAAATATGACTTTTTGGTAAAAACTCAACTTGTTGTTTTTGGAGGAGAAAGAATGCTGAGTTGCATGTAAAGAACACCATACCTACTGTGAAGCGTGGGGGTGGAAACATCATGCTTGGGGCTGTTTTTCTGCAAAGGGACCAGGACGACTGATAAGTGTAAACGAAAGAATGAATGGGGCCATGATCGTGAGATTTTGAGTGAAAACCTCCTTTCCATCAGCAAGGGCATTGAAGATGAAACGTGGCTGGGTCCTTTCAGCATGACAATGATCCCAAACAAACACCGCCCGGGCAACGAAGGAGTGGATTCGTAAGAAGCATTTCAAGGTCCTGAAGTGACCTAGCCAGTCTCCAGATCTCAACCCCATAGAAAATCTTTGGAGGGAGTTGAAAAATCCGTGTTGCCCAGCGACAGCCCTAAAACATTACTGCTCTAGAGGAGATCAGCATGGAGGAATGGGCCAAAATACCAGCAACTGTGTGTGAAAACCTTGTGAAGACTTACAGAAATCGTTTGACCTCTGTCATTGCCAACAAGGGTATATAACAAAGTATTGAGATAAAAATTTTTAATTGACCAAATACTTATTTTCCACCAAAATTTGCAAATAAATTCTTTAAAAATCCTACAATGTGATTTCTGGATTTTTTTTTCTCATTTTTTCTCATAGTTGAGGTATACCTATGATAAAAATTACAGGCCTCATCTTTTTAAGTGGGAGAACTTGAACAATTTGTGGCTGACTAAATACTTTTTTCCCCAACTGTATATATAATATATGTGTGTGTGTTGTTTTATGTAGGGTGAGAGTAACAGTAGTGTGAAAAAAGTGTTGGCCCACTCCCTGAGTTCTTTATTTTTTGCATGGGTTGTCACAGTTTAAGATGAATTGTAAAAGTGGCCCCATAAAGGCACAGGACCACTTCCTGCCCACCAGTATGTGTGCTCGATAGAACCATCATGATCCAATCAATTTCAAACAATTGAAAGAAAATTAAAGATAATATAAATAAATAATATTTGTAATAAATACATATAAAATTAAGAACCTATTGATAAATATTACTATTTAAATGTTATTCTTTTTGTACTATTATTAGTTGTAGGTTTGTTGACTCATTGTCTTTATCATGTTTGTGTATCATCTTTTTCCAGCTTTTCCAAATAACCCAATAATTTGAATGAGGCTGAGATGTTTCTCTGCCTTTCAAAGATTTCGTTGAACTTTAATCTTAGATATAAATAAAAATAAAATAATAATAAATAAATATTGGCATTACCGATTCATCTTTCAAAATGACTAGTTGTCCAGTAGATGGAGGTAGGCATGCTGATTTCAGACGCGGTTGGCAGTTGGTGACAATTAACGCATCCCGGCATTGGAACTTGACCTGCCATTTATAATTTCACAGATAAGATATAAACACTTGTGGACAGAAATTGTTGAATGAATTAATGGTGTCATCAATATGCTCAGCTTAATAGAGGGCAATGTTTACATAACACTCAGGTCACCTTAAGTTGAAGGGCATGTACAATACAGGACAAGTCATCAAGGGGAAAATGTGTAAAAGTTTGTAAATTTTTCCAAAAACACACAGAGCTCGAATTACATTAAAAAAACAGTGTCTACCCCTATAACAACTTCTTATTTAGCTATTTTTTTCCCCAAAACTCCATTCATTAAACTGATTACATTTATTTAATAAATAAATATAACAAATCTATCAAATCGACCCATCACACACACACATGTTGTGTTTCCATTTTTTATGGGGACATTCCATAGGCGTAATTGTTTTTATACTGTACAAACTGTATGTGCTATCGCCCTACACCAACCCTACCTATACCTACCCCTTACAGGAAACTTTGTGCATTTTTAGATTTTCAGAAAACTTCATTCTGTGTGATTTATAAGCTGTTTTCCTCATGGGGATCAAATAAATGTCCCCACAAGGTCAAAATTTAATAGTATTACTATCCTTGTGGGGACATTTGGTCCAGAACGTGATGCATACAGGTACACACACCCGCACACACAAACACACACACATATATGCCAACGAATATTAGATTAGTTCTGCATGAAAAGCATACAGTTTGGGTATAGCTGACAGAATATAACAGCTACTTTATAGCACTTATAAGCCTTTTCAAATTTAAGTGTGGTCTCTGTAGCTATATATTCACGGGGTTATATGATGCTTTTTTAAAGATAATTATTTTGTTTATTTGGTGTAACAGATTATGTTGACATTTTAATGTTCAAAAAACACATTGTTTCAAATACTGTACATTATTGTAGGCCTCTATCCCCCGCCTTTCTCATACGCTTCGTTTTCTACAAAGTCCCTCATTCCGACAAGCGCAGTCTGCTCTGATATGCCAGCTGACCCAGTGCATTGTGATTAACCCGAACACCGCAAGCACTCGTCAGAAACGTAACGCCCCTTACCATAATCACAGCTTCATCTTTCAAAATAAATGTAAAGACAGAGACCGAAAGGGGAACAGAGTAGCGTGACAGACACAGTGATGAAGCTAATATGTGTTTGCAGTACACAAGCCACAGTGAAGACAGATGACTCCACTGTGATGTGACCCTGTTTCTCTCTCTCTCTCTCTCTCGCTAGCACACACACACGATGTGCAAAACTCACGCATTTGAACAGTCAATAGCAAAACTTCAACTACTACAAAACAGTAGAGGATGCAGAAGCGCCGATTGCATAAAAGGCATTGTTGTTCTTGTTGTAAGTTATTAAAGAGTCCTAAAGGCATCTACTTTCGCGAAGGCCAAAGAAAGTGCTTTTGCTTCACTAGAAACACACAGCGTCCCCTGACATGGCTCTGCACTATCTGCGGTTACTGAAACAACGCCTCTTTCTTTGCGTGAACATTTGGTGGCGTTATGCAAATATTTCCACATAGTGAGGTAGATATGTGGGGGCGTGTTAGAACGAGCCGTTTTAGGGGGGCCTGTCTTAATTTTGATAAAGAATATCTCTTTGGTTTTGAGACTTTAGTCTTTGCAACTTCAGGGATCTTATCTATGCACCAAGAGCTTGTAACACTCCCAAAGAGAAAGGAAAACTTGAAATCGCATCATATGACCCCTTTAAGCAGCAAAAACAGTTTGCACGTGCGACTCGGAACGTGCGTCATGGACATCTCCTCCCACTCGCTTTGTTTCTTGCTGTTGGACGTGACTGTATCTGCATGAACGTTCGCTTTAAATCATGGCTATTGTGTAAATGTGGGGAGAAAAAAATAGCGTCTCCGTATATGACTTATCCGTGCCATATGATCTCAAGTAAGATCGAGAGCTGCCTTTAGTTTAAAATTAATCAAGGATTTACTGGTTTTATTCGCCGCTGGCTGGGCGATGAAAATGGACCAGGCGGTGAGCCGCTACCAAGTGGTAAGTCTAATTCACGCGTCGTTATATAAGACGATCAAACATGCCATGTTATAGACTGACATAATCGAGTTGTTGATTACTGGCATTTTGTCCGCTTCCCCTTGATCATATAGACTTCCGCATCATGACATCTTCACCGCTACAAAGTGTAGAGT
>JADLZN010000158.1:0-69102 GCA_018155175.1 Sinocyclocheilus anophthalmus
TTTCCCTCCAGGACCATGGCCTCTGCCATTCCTGGGAACTGTCTTCACTAAGATGGATTTTAGGACCATGAATAAGGTGGGAGCTAAAGTCATATGTTTTTTGTTTTTTTTGCATGTCTGTTAGTTTATTGTCAGCTTTTAGAGATGGTTTAATTTATTGTCCTGTTTCTGGACTGGAAAATATTTTAACTATTAATGTTCCTAATTGATATAAACAAATTAAAATAAATATTTTCAATTTCAGTTGGCTGAAGTCTACGGGAACATATTCAGCTTAAGAGTGGGCAGTGAGAAAATGGTAGTCGTGTCGGGATATAAAATGGTAAAGGAGGCCCTCGTTACTCAGAATGACAGTTTTGTTGAACGTCCAAATGTCCCTCTGTTTCACAAAGTTTATAAGGGAACTGGTATGTACACTAACCACAATGACCTTTATGGCTAAAATTAAACCAATTTTATTCTCAAATGGAGCTGGTGATTTTTTACTGATAATCAAGTTTAATCTTTATGGCATTATGTAGGTTTAGCAATGAGTAATGGATACCGGTGGCGGACACATAGGAAGTTTGGTGGCCTCCATTTGCGGATGTTTGGAGAGGAGAAGAAAATCCTTGAGCACAGCATCCAGCAAGAGTCTGTCTATCTTTGTGATGCCTTTAAGACAGAAAAGGGTATGGTGTAAATCTCTCACTAACTGGAGAATTTTAGTTCATTGGGGCAAAGAAGAATGAAAACAGTTTGCAAATTAAGAAATATCCATGGTTTCTCCCAAACAGGACCTTTCAACCCTATGACCATCTTAAATGGTGCTGTCTCAAATACTGTTGCCTGTTTGATATTTGGACAACGCTTTGACTATCATGATGAATATTATCAAAGAATTCTGCGTCTTGACAATGAATGCATTCAGTTAATGGGCTCTCCTAGAGCACAGGTACTGATTCATAACAGCATCCTTAGACACTACTTTCATAACCTGTGAGTTAATTATAATAAAAAATGTACTCATCACCCATTATGTCATCTTTCACAGCTGTATAATGTGTGTCCTTGGCTCCTGGAATACTTACCTGGCCCCCATCAGACTATGTTTTCAAACTATAAGCAAATAACAGACTTCCTGAGAGGAGAGATCATTAAACACAAAGAGAACTGGGACCCTTCAAACCCACGTGACTTTATAGACAACTACCTGACTGAGATGGAAAAGGTACAGTAAGTGAAGGTGGAATTTTCTTTTTGAAATTGAATTTTGAATAATTCAGTACTTTCTTTTTTATTTTTCACAGAAAAGGAGTGACCCTGAGGCTGGTTTTAACATAGAAGGGTTAGTGATATCTTGCTTAGACATGATTGAGGCCGGGACAGAGACCTCTGCTTCTACATTACGCTGGGGTCTGCTTTTTATGATCAAATATCCAGAAATACAGAGTGAGACTGGTTAAAAAAAATTTGTTTTAATCTACATATTGTCACCACTTAATGACTAACTTGTGTTTCCCATTCAGAAAAGGTGCAGGCAGAGATAGACAGGGTTATTGGACAGTCACGTCAACCCTGTTTGGCTGACAGAGTTGATATGCCCTACACTGAGGCTGTTATCCATGAGATGCAAAGACTTGGAGATGTTGTTCCACTGGGATTGCCTAAAAAATCTGCTAAAGACACAACACTAGGAGGATTCTTCATTCCTAAGGTAGGAGTTCTATTCTATTCTATTCTATTCTAAAGACTATTAGTCATTGTTGATTGCTGCACAAATCAGTAGTTTTGATTCTTTCTTTTTTAGGGCACCTCTATTTCAACAAACCTGTCTTCAGTCCTGCATGATCCGAATGAATGGGAGACACCAGACACCTTTAACCCAGGACACTTCCTGAATGAAAATGGCCAGTTTCGGAAAAGAGATGCTTTTCTGCCTTTTTCAGCAGGTAATGTTTTATAAACATTCACATATAACATCTCAGTGTGTGATTTGCTTGTAATTATCTTTTTGTGGACAAGTACAGAAGAACAAAACTAGCACACACTTTTGAAACTTGGTGTACCTAACTACCTGTTAAGTGAATTAACAGGGCAGTATGCTTTTATAAATGAATGAAAAACTAACAAGTGCAATAATGTATAATTTAATCAGTGTCATTTTTTCTGACACCAAAAACAATGAGTGGTTTCTGCTCACAGGTAAGCGAGCGTGTTTGGGAGAGCAGCTGGCTCGTCAGGAGCTCTTCTTATACTTCACCTCCCTGCTGCAGCAATTCACCATCTCCAAATGTACAGGAGAGGAACCCAGTTTGGTGGGTGAGATATGGTTCACATATGTTCCTGCTCCCTACCGTATGTGTGTTTCCTCACGTTAGAACAAAACAAAGTCAGTAAAATTAGACAAAGTATGTTTTCTGATGTGTTTCTGGATGATTATCATTTCCACCTTTTTCAAAACGCAATATTGTTGCAATGTTGTAAACATGAGTTTAATGTATTAATGTAAATGTATCAGTACATGTATCAATGATTTTGATGTACAAAATGCACATGTATTAATATTAATGCACTATGTAAATGATTTACAGATGTGTCAGCAATCATATTTGTCATGTAAATAAATTACACTAGTAGAAAATTTGTCACAAGAAATCTCTTTTTTTAAAAATAGATAAATATAGATACATAGAACTGTTTCATTTTAAAAAGGCAAATTCTTAGAGTTACTTTAACTACAACAGAGTAAAGGAATGTTTCACAGTCACAGATTCATTACTAACAACAGCTGGGGTATTGTGTAACTTGCTGGGGCCCCAGAATCATGAAAGGCCTCGTCCTCTTGAAGCCTGAAACACTGAGTGTACAGACTACACACAGGAGGGGCAAACTCCCTTTTTAGATTCAGTGTGTGTGCTTATAGGACAAATATCCCTCTCTGATATGCAGGAGATCCACATTAATTTGTACCTTTTTAATGGGTTTATTTGATCAATCAACACTTGCTACTGCATAAAAAAATCAATAGTGTAGAACCGATTTCCCTGAAAATTCCTAGTACTTTCACAAATAATTACAAAGAAATGGCAAAGTAACACATTGAATTAAACGTGAAATTCTGAAGTAGAAAAACTGAAATAGTATTTTCAGACTTTTTCCTACAACTTTATTTAAAAATATTTTCTTACAGTGCATTAATTGTCCCCAGTGTTAAAAAGTGTGATAAAGTTTACATTTACAAACCTCTCAGACTGAAAATGGAGCAGCACGTATTAGGCCTGTAGTACATTTCACAACATCTCTTGAGAGAATAAGAGGAAGAGAGCAAAACAAGGGTGTCTTATTACCTCCCCAACACCACTAGACTACTTACTCATTTAGGAACAAAGACCCTATGGAGGAAAGTGTCCATAAGCATTCATACATTACACACATTTATATTGTGTTGTAGCTGTAGTGTTATACTGTTATGCATTAAGAAACATGTTGTCCAACTTAAACACTTTAGCATTGTCACGATTGCACAGATGTTCTTATCTGCTGTCTGCATAGCGTGTATATGGCTTATCTCTTCAGTCTCATGTAGTTCAACTGTGTAGTTCAGTCATTATTTATGACCTGTTCCTGGTAGAGATTCTTTCAGAATGTAGAAGGTTCACACAGAGGCTGAATTGGGGCTCTGTTTTTGTTGGAAACTATAGCATGAACTCACCTCGGTCACTGTGCCCCCTCACCTCTGGTGCCGTCTCCGTAGTGGGTGCCCTGATTTTAGTCGGTGAGGCAAGGCACTGCCCTGAGAAGGTCTCCCAGGCTGTTAAATACACAGATTAAAAGCGAAATATTTTCATTTCGGTTCGTTCTTAGCAAAAAAAAGTTTTTTTTTCGTTCAGGTTATGCAGAGCGAAATAAGAACGGTGCTGCATTTAGAAAGAATTCTTATTAACTTTGCTATTATTCTTGAATTTTCAAACTGGTAACACTTTGCACTTTCGAATTATGCCTTTACTGTATGACCAAAAATTACGGAGTAGTCTATTTTATGTTTCAGCTGTTTGATCGCGCCAGCGCCTCACGCGCACGCTAAACTACCGCATTCATTGGAAACAGCGCATCCGTTCACCGTTCGGCGTGAGACCCGCTCCACTGTGGCATATTTTTGCTCATTACGATATTTTTCCGTCGATACTGGAACGCACGTGAACTACAAAGCCTATTTTACTTAATAAGGTTAATAGTTTAGCTTCAGCTACATCACGAATATGGACACATTTGGATTTGTGCCTGAGAGAAATAAGCCCAACTTTAATTACGTTTCTTTATAAATTAATTTGTTTTGGCATGTTTATTGCTAAGCATATATTATTATTATATAATGCAATTATATTTATCCATTAGAATTACATATTTTTTAATTCTTATTCCGTTCTGATACGGTTAAATTTAAAGGATTTGTTGTAAAGTGAGGGGAACTAAATTATCCTACAGTGTTTATAATGTTGGTACATTACAACATTATTAGGCCTGCCGTTATTATTTCTGAAAATGCAACTTATACGAGAAGTATCTTTTTTTTTCCTCAAAAAAATAATAATTTTATTGTGTTTTTAAAAGCATGCAGCAAACGAAAATATGCGATTAATCTGTTAAAATGTGTTACTGTGGGTTAACAAATTTACATTAGTAGGCTATTCTTATGCTTGGTTTCAGAGATAGCAACAGAGTCTGGGCCAAATCTGGTTTACATTCACTTCTGGCTTTTTTGTCTTGATTGCAAATGTTTTTTGTAGTTTTTTTTATGTACGATGGATAATTAAAACAAAAATCAGGCGTGTGTATTTATAACATCAATTACTAGGCCTACATTCTTTTTTTCAGAAATGGAAGTAACTCAAAATGTTATTGTGTGTTTGTAATTTTAATATTTTTATCTATAGGCCTATACAGCAAAACTACAGAGCTTCCAGTAGGTTATTTTATGGAGCTGTAAACACTGGAATCTCCGACCGCATGCAATCTTTGACGAACACCCAATTCATATTTCAAACTAGACTATATGTTATTAAATTGTACATAGGCTATATATCAGATTATTTTATTTATTTATGTTTCATGTTTGTGTTTAACCCGTTTTTCCCCCGTTGCATCTGAAAATTACTTTCAGAAACATTTTTTTTTCAAAGCCGTGAATGTGTACTTTCTCACACACACCCTATTCACAACAGCCTGGCTAAAATAAGTCGGTTTACTTCAGAGGAGTCGGCTGCCCATAGAATCAGCCATGATTTTATATTCCCTATATGAGTGCCTGGATTTGAAAAGCTTTTTGTTTTTGATTTGTTTACTGCTGCTGCTTATAGATTTGATCAGACATAAAAATCCAGCAAATTTTCCACCAGGACTCTGGCCGCTACCCATCCTAGGAAATGTCTTCACTGATGTTATCTATAAAACTGTAGACCAGGTGAGGCACTCATTACATTTACATTTACATTTAGTGCATTTAGCAGACGCCTTTTATAAAAGCACTTACAAAATGAGGACAATAAAAGTCCAAATAACCCAAGCGCAACAACATAAAGTTGCAAACGAACAAGTATCGGTTAGCCAATGCCAGGACACTTAGCACGGGTATATATCTATATATATATATATATATTATATATATTATACACACATATACACACACAATATAAAACATACACAACACACAAAGAAAAACACGTAGCTATATAGAAACAATTAAATGTAGTGTTTTGTTGTTTTGTTTTTAAATAAAAAAAAGGTAAATATAGATAAAGTAGAATTAAAAAAGAATAGAAAATGCTAGAGTTAGAGGGTAAAATAAAGATGGAACAAATGTGTTTTTAGCCGATTCTTGAAGATAGCTAAGGACTCAGCTGCTTGGATTGATTTGGGCAGGTCATTCCACCGGGAGGGAACAGTTAATGAAAAAGTCTGTGAAAGTGATTTTGCACCTCTTTGAGATGGCACAATAATACGACGTTCACTTGCAGAACGCAAGCTTCAGAGGCACATAACTCTGAAGTAATGGATTTAGGTAAAGGAGTGCAGAGCCAGTGGTTTGTAGGTAAACATTAATGCCTTGAATTTAATGCGAGCATCTACTGGTAACCAGTGCAAATTGATGAACAGATGTGTGACATATGTTCTTTTCGGTTTAATCTTTAAAGATTTTAAAAATTTAAAGATTAATCTTGCAACGGCATTTTGGATTCCTCATGAATTTAGACACCACTGAGATAATTACTCATTTATATACAATATAACAATAATATCATTTTTTATATTAATAGATATTTTTAATTACGTAAATATAGAATGCAATGATTTTTTTGTTGTTGTATTTTATATGGGCTAATTGATTAGTAATTTAATTAATTTACTTTTTATTTTTTCCAGCTGATTGAAAAGTATGGGAACATCTTCAGTGTCAGAAATGGAAGTGATAAAATAGTGTATGTGTCCGGGTTTAAAATGGTGAAGGATGTTTTGATCACTCAAGGGGAAACCTTCACTGACTGCCCTGTTTCTCCTTTATTTGACACTTTATGAAGGCAGAGGTAAGTGACTGTAATAAGGCGAACAAAGGAAACTCAAAATGTTTGTTTACAAAACAGCTGCTGCATATATGGAATGAAAGTAGCAGGACAATTGGTGTTTATTGCTATAAAGTATATAGCTTAATTGCAGATAAGCAAAGTGTTCTTGCTCAAGAGGTGCAAATTATTGATGCAAATAAATTGAGTATAGAACAAAAGTATCCTTAGATTGTACAGCCGGTCTAAACACAATTTTCTTCCATTGTCTTTGACGCCGACCCCTGACCGAGAGAGGATTGTCCTTTAACAATGGCTACTCATGGAGGAAACAACAGCAGTTTTCCATGAGTCACCTGAAAAACTTTGGAGAGGGGAGGAAGACTCTAGAAAAACATATTCATTGAGAGTGCTACTTCCTGTGTGGAACCTTTAAAGAAGAGCAGGGTAAGAACCCATCTACAGTTTTTTATTGAATCTTATTTTCCTTGAGGAACCTTTAACATACATGGAACCCATGGATTCAAATGGACAAAAGGTCTTTTTATACTGCAAAACGGTTCTTTTGATTATTGAATGTACTTTAACCTAATAAAAACAGTTCTTTTGAGAACTGTTCAGTGCAAGGTTCTTTGGGGAAGCCAAAATAGTCCTTCTAAGGCGGGCTGTCAATACTCGGTCCTGGAGGCAGGTTCCTGCAGAGTTAGCTCAACCCCTAATTAACCACACCTGAACCAGATAATCAAGCTCATACTAGGCAGTAGAAACTCCAGTCAGGTGTGTTGGGGTTGGAGCTAAACTGTGCAGGACACCGGTCCTCCAGGACCGAATTTGGACAGCCCTGCTCTAAGGCAACACCGTGAAAACCCCTTTTTGGAATCTTTCTTTTAAGAGTGTAATCACACTTTAATATGCAGAACAGTTTTCACTAGCCTACAGTATATCATTTCAAAAAACTTTTCTGAAGCATCTTATACCAAAATATTCAGCAAATATTCATGATTCTGTCATAGTTTTTACCTCGTCACGCAGGCTGCCCATTTAACCCTCTGGTCAAACAACGCAGTGGCTAATGTTATTGGTAGCCTGTTGTTCGGCCATCGATATGAGTATGATGATGTTGATTTCCAGAAGCTTCTACAAATGAGCGCAGAGTCAGTGTTTCTTACAGGATCTGTGTGGAACAAGGTAGCGTCCATTGAAAATACAACATTTAAAAGAGCACTTAAATACTTTCACATATTATAACACTTGTGTTGAGTGAATGATTTTGTTAAAATATAGGTGTACAAAACATCAAAGCTTGAAGCACAGTATTACCATGGAGATTACTCATAATTTTAACAAAGCTTTCAAGGTTTTTTTTTTTTAAGCTATATGATGCCTTCCCAGGTATAATGAAATGATTGCCAGGACCTCATCAGACAATAATCTCAAACTATCAGGAGTTAGCAAACTTCCTGAAAGAAAAGGTTGAGCAGCACAGACAAGAATGGGACAGCAACAATCCCAGAGATGATATCGATGCCTAGAAACAGAGAAGGTAAAACATAGTAACATAATTTGGAGCTCTGCATCAACAGCAGATGATGTACCCAAGAATATTACTGAATTAATTGGATTCTTGATTCATATCCTTGTGCTTCATTTGGAGCCTTAGAGGAAGAATGACACCAAGGCAGGGTTTAACATTGACAGTCTGGTGTGGTGCACGGTAGACTTGTTTGAGGGCGGAACTGAAACAACGACCAACACACTCCGATGGGCTCTGCTTTACATTATCAAGTACCCTGATATTCAAGGTACAATAATATTATGTACTTAAGTAACACCAACAGACAAAACAGCTTTACTAGTTATTGTGCACTGTTGTATCTTGACAATGTTCTCAAAATGTTTCCTTAACTAGAGAACGTCAGAGCAGAGATTGACCAGGTGATTGGCTCCCGTCCACCTACTATGTTCGATAAGGCAAACATGCATTACACCAATGCTTTTATTCATGAGGTTCTCAGAAAAGCAAACCTTGTGCCTCTAAATATGGCTAGAACTGCGAGAAAGGACACAAATCTGGGAGGCTATTTTATACCAAAGGTAAAAGAAAAATATTGTGTTATGGTAAAATTTTTTTTATTTTTATTTATATTACATTTTATTGAAATATTATACAGATAATAATACTAATATATTTGATTAGTTTTGAATAACCAATTTATTATGACCACTTTCTGTAATGTACGAAGGGAGACTGTGATGATCACTAATCTGACATCAGTGTTGTATGACAAACATGAATGGGAAACACCAGACACTTTTAACCCTGGACATTTTCTAGATTCTGAAGGCCAGTTCTGCAGGAGAAATGCCTTCTTTTCCTTCTCAGCAGGTACAGTTCATCCATTGCCTAATTCTGCTGTACCTTAATCAATTTGAAACCATACCTGTAAAACAAATGACGGCAAAATATGTATTTCAGACAAGTAATTCAACTGTGATGGATTGACAGGCAAAAGGCAGTGTCCGGGAGAGCACCTGGCTCACATGGAGCTGTTCATCTTACTTGCCATCCTCTTGCAGACCTTCAGGTTCAGCCCTCCTCCTGGTGAGGAGCCCAGTCTGGAGAGCCAGGTGGGCTTCACACAAGCCCCTTTGCCATACAAGCTCTGTGCTCATCCGAGATAAAGGGTGCCAAATCCTGCTGAGGATGAGTGTATGCACTATAGCAACTTCTATGCGAAAAGTATCACCCACAGCATATGCATATGCACAGTGTTGAGGAAAGTTACTTTAAAAAGTAATGCATTACAACATTGCGTCACTCCCTAAAAAAAGTAACTAATTACATTACTTAGTCTACTTTTTATGGAAAGTAATGTGTTTCGTTACTTTTGAGTTACATTTTAAATCTGGGCAGGGCTTGCTTGTTTGTTTTTAATATAAAAAATGTATTTTACAAATGTAAAAGCCCTATCACACCAAGTGAAATGAATATGCCTCAGGCTGAAGGAAATGTAAATCACGTCTGTTTTTTATGCAGTTTGAGGAAATACTGAATCTGTTTTGTGCAGGTGCGATAGTAAATGCATGTTGACATTTAGTTAGAACTAAGACTAGATTAAAACATAGATTTCTTCCACATGGCAAACAAGAGCTTCATGGGAATACAAAGTAACTGGCGTTACTTTTTTTAAAAAGTAACTCAGATATTCTCTTGTTAAATAAAAAGTAATGCGTTACTTTACTAGTTACTTAAAAAAGTAATCTGATTACATAACTTGCGTTACCCCAAATACTGCATATGCAAACAAATACAAAGTCGTTTAAAGTGAACATTATGCCTGGAAATTCCAAATACTACTGTTTTTGTGTGTGTGTCCAACCACTACATAGATTACGATCTGTACTAAAATGTGCTCTGGCCTTAAACACTTTCCTCCAGTCTACACAAGGAAAGAATTAGTTCTGTCTGAAAACAGAACATTTGTTAGAATGTGGGAACTTTTATTAGAACCTCTGTTTACCTCTTTATGCATTATTACTTTCCCTCCTACATCTATTGATTATTCATAACTTTTAAAATATTATGAATATGTGCTTGCCAGCCTCTTATTACTTCTGTATGGTGCCACACTTTCGATATACATGGATGACTAGGTGTTTCCCCCCTTCTTTGTGATTGCTTAGTGTGTGTGCTTTGTTTATATTATTATATTATGTTTAATGTTATATTTGCTGTGTTTTTGAACAAATAAATGTCAAATAAATGTTTCATGTGGGCATAAGAGACTTTTGTCAAAACATTAAACATATATATATAATACACACCACACACAACACACACACACAATATAGTATATATACACTAATTAATATAGAGATACTTATATATACACAGTACATAATATACATACAAACTATACAATACAAACACACGAACACAGTTGAGGTTCTTTTTTTTTTTCCATTTTATTATAACTTTTCCCTGTCTACCTGTGAAGAATTGAGTCATGTGCTCTTTGAGTTTGCAATTTTTTCTATACTTCTTTTCAAATCTAAACAAAAACATGAATTCATGCAATGTACCACTTCAGCAAAATACAGGACTGTATGTATTTGTTATTAAGGTATTTTAGTAAATTATGTCCTGACACAAATATTTTTTTGGTGTGGCTTAGTGTGATGTTATTTTTGTAATTAATTTTTCAATTAAATGTATTTAATTTAATTTAAATGATAGTGTTTTGTTAGAATCATTATTATACTCTTATGCCTTTTGTTCTTTGGTATTTTTAATTGTTTTTGGCTTTATTTTTTGTTTGTCATTTAAATGTTAAGTTTTGAAATTTTGTTGTATGAATTTGTCATTTTTATTTAATCTCTTTAAAATGTGTATAGGTAGTATTTAAAGTTTTAGTTTTGTTTTGGATCTGGTTTTGTAGTTGTTAATACTAAAATGATTGCTTCTGTTGTCTCATTGTAAGTCGTTTGGATAAAAGGTCGGCTAAATGACTAATAATAACAATAAATAAATAAATAAACAACGAGCAACTATAGCATGATGAATGTGTGGCGAGTGAGGAGGAGTCAATCATTAACACTATGGCAATCCCCCACAAAGTCAGTTAAAAATGAAACCTGCCAAGGCATAAAATTAACCGCCTAATGGTAGCGAGGTGGACTCGTAACCCAAAGGTGAGGGTTCGTTCTGGTACGGCAGGATTGTAGGTGGGAGGAGTGAATGTACAGCACTCTCTCCCAACCTTCAATACCATGATTGAGGTGCCTTGAGCAAGGCACCGAACCCCCAACTGCTCCCCGAGCGCCGCAGCAAAAAAAGGCTGCCCACTGCTCCGGGTGTGTTCATGGTGTGTGTGTGTTCACTGCGGTGTGTGTGCACTTAGGATGGGTTAAATGCAGAACACTAATTCCTAGTATGGGTAACCATACTTGGCCACTTGTCACTTCACTTCACTTCACAAAATCCAAACAGTCCGGGGGTCTTTATCGTCCACTCAATAACTCAATCTGAGGAAGACTTCCTATTAAAATTGATGAACATATTAGCTGTCATACATTTGACACTCACTCATTTCTCACACAACAAGAGAAACGTAATCCATCAAGATCTTGTCTAACTCAGAGTTCATTTTCTGTTACAGCTATTGAGCCAGATGTGAGGGGAGTGGACAAACAGATGGACAAAGGCTGCCTGTCCAACATACATTCTGCAAACCTCGCATTTTCCTTCTTCGCCTGTCATGGCGTTAACTGCAATTCTCGAGATTCTTGATTTTAAGGGACTACTGCTCTTCGTAGTGGCTTTTCTCTTGGTGGCAGACTACGTGAAGAACAGAAACCCACTGAATTACCCACCCAGCCCTTTCTCTCTTCCGCTCCTAGGAAATGTCTTCAACCTTGACTCCAAGGAGCCACATATATATCTGACAAAGGTGAGCAGACAATATTGACACTTCTGGGTTGACAGGACAGGACTCTGTTAAAATCTAAGAAAATAAAAAAAAAGAGAGATACGATGCATGATAGTGGATATCGCTTTTACTTAAATATATATATATATATATATATATATACTATATATACACACAATTATTATATAAAACGTAGAATTTCATAACAGTTGTTAAAATGGTGCATGTCTTTCAGATTATGCTTGCAGTTTGCTGACAAAAAATATTTATGAACCCAACAATTTGCATTAGTTCCAGTCACATGCTTCAAACTTCTCAAATGTTGTTTTCCTCATAGCTAGGCCACGCATACAACAATATATTCAGTCTGCGATTAGGAAGAGACAAAGTGGTGTTCATCACTGGTTATAAACTGGTGAAGGAGGCCCTGGTGACTCAAGCTGAAAACTTTGTGGATCGGCCCTACAGTCCAGTGCAATCACGAGTCTATTCGGGCAATGGTAGGTCAGAATGGGTGTGTCAACATCAACACAAGGAGTTCAGCAAAAAGCATTGTTTATTGTGAATCTGAAGAAGCGAGCCCCCTTTATTAACAAAAGATAAACATTCTTTTAAATTGTGAAACTCAAGTAGTTACATCATTTGGAGCTGTTATTTATTTCTAAAATAAAATTTTTAAAAAGTATTTATAACTGTCCCAAACTGTTCAGACTTGTCCTACAGCTTGGTAAAAGGTTGCAAAAAATTGTCTTACAGAAAATAACACAGCTCATATAATTTTTAGATCAAGCTCCAGGAACTGACGATTATCATCTTCTGAAGTTTACGTACTCTTTCACTGGATTGTTGTTTTTTTTTTTTTTTTGTTTTTTCTTTATTGGGAAAAAAAGTTTAGTAGCCAAGGAAAACGATTGTTTTACTGATTATTTGTGTCTGGACAGCTGGACTCTTCTTCAGTAATGGTGAAATGTGGAAGAAACAACGGCGCTTTGCTCTGTCAACACTGAGGAACTTTGGGTTGGGAAAGAAAACAATGGAGCTGGCCATCTGTGAAGAGAGCCGCTTCTAAATTATTTTTTTTCTTTTAAGCCAAAATCTTAGGATATAAGTAAAGGCTCATGTTTCCTGAAGATTTTGCCAAATGTCATACTGTAATATATTAAAACTAATTTTTGAGTAAGTTAAGTAATCGCCTTGCTAAGAACCATTTGCGCAACTTTAAAGGCAATTTTTCAATATTTGATTTTTTTGGACCCTCGATTCCAGATTTCAAATAGAGGGGGGTTGTATTCGGGCCACATATTTCCTATCTTAACAAACCTACATCAATAAAAGCTTATTTATTAGCTTTGGATATATATAAATCTAAGTTTGAAAAATTTACCCTTTTTGGATTTTGTAGTTCAGGGGCACCAAATGATAGCAGAATTGGGTAATTGAGTTTTACGGTGGACATCCCTTTTAAAAAAAATGGCATTCTTCTGTAGGTTGAATGTTTCTGAAGTAGATCTTTTCTATACACCACCACAAAAAGGTGGTTACTATCACACCACCGTTGATTCCTCCCAAAAACTAACCATAAGGAAACTCCAACAGCACTTTCTATTCTAAATCAGCAGTTTATCCATTTTGAATGCTGTTTATAAATTATAATGCTACTCGTAGAATGAGCCCACAGGTTTTAACTTCTCTCAGATGAAAGACGAGCTACATTAAGCTGAGTGATGAAGGCACGCATGCTTATTTTCACAAGCAGAATCCCCACCAAGCACATTTAAACTGGTGGACCACAAATCTGTATCATGTTCCACAAAAAAAAAAATACTAATAAAATGTCTTAAAGCAGTTAAAGCTCCCAACATGCATCTATAGTAACTGGTACCTCTGTGTTGTTTTCATGCTTGAACACCTTCATGCTTTGGTCATTATTGGCTCTGTGGGATGGGGATCGCTTTGGGGCTGCATGTTGGAGCCACAAACCGTCTGAGATTGTGGGGCCTCTGCAGTCTGCAAGCCCAGACAGGAGCTATGACAGCGGGAGAGCCCAGTGTGGTAGTCTGTGTCTTTAAACATTGTCCTTATTCGCTGCTCCAATTAGAGAATTCCTCCCTATTTGCTGATCTAGGACTACGGCTACTACCACAAAATAATAGATAAAACGTAAACCAGGTTTAGATTAGTGACTTTCAGGGGTTTCCAAACTAGGCTCTAGGGACTCACAGGGGACCACAAGAGGCATCTTTGGGGTTTGTGGAAAAATTAGAAAATAAAAAAATTAATACATCATTAAAAATGCTTTAAAAAATGAAAAAATAAATCATCTAATAATTTGCTATTTATTTAATTTTGTAAACAACATATCTTTAAAGTATCACACTTTTTCCTCACACATTATAAGCCTTTATACATGATAATATACACCACACTCTTAAAAATAAAGGTGCTTCACGATGCCATAGAATTAGACCTTTTTGTCTAAATGGTTCCATAAAGAACCTATATCATCTGAAGAACCTTTCTGTTTCACAAAAGGTTCTTGTGGTGAAAGAAGGTTCTTCAGATTATAACAAGGTAAGAAAGAGATGGTTCTTTAAAAAAACCTTTGACCGAATGGTTCTTTGTGAAACCAAAAATGGTTCTTCTATGGCATCGCTGTGAAGAACCTTTTGAAGCACCTTTATTGTAAAAGAGTACCATTAAAGGTTTGCCCCCAGTAGGATTTAGTTTTTTAATCGTGTTTAAATAAAAAGGACTACTTTGTTCAGCCAAGAAGGCATAAATTGCATCAAATGACCGTAAAGACATTTGGAATGTAGGAACATGACTATATTCAATAGTGGTTGCTATCCTTGTGGGGACTCTCCATAGGCAGAATGCTTTTTCTACTGTACAGACCACCTTTTATTAATCCTACCCCTCACAGGAAACTTTCTGCTATTTTAGATTTTCAAAAACCTTCATTCTGTACTTTGGCGCTTTCCACTGCATGGTACGGCACGGTACGGCTGGGTACGGTTCACTTTTGGGGGGTTTTCCACTGGGAACAGTACCTGGTACCTGGTAATTTTTTTAGTACCACCTCGGTTGAGGATCCAACTGAACCGTACCATTACCAAAACGTGAAGTTTAAACTCTGCTGATCACGGATTGGCCAAAGAGAATCGTCACTACCTGCGTCAATGAACTTGCGACACAAACACAAAAGAAACACTAGATTTAAATCAGCACAGCCAGAGAAGGATCGAACGCAAATGTTTTGAACAAGCACACCTTTTTTAACAACCAAAAAATGGCTGTTTCACCATAAATGCTAAATAAAATAATGCATAAATAACTAAAACACGAGACTTAAATAAATTTTTTTTATTTTTTGACTGTAAATATACAACGCCACGCGGTATAGTAACTTACATCCAACGGCTGACTCAACACGGAGACCAACACAATGCGCAGGGGTGGCCATGGGTGTCACACGAACCCGTCCAATCGCTACTCAAAACTAGCCCAAAACTATCCCAATAGCTGGCGAGGAGTTCCCCTGCTACATTCCCTGCATTCAACCGTGGACATGAAAAACAACAGTGTAGTAGCCAATTTCACTGCGGAAACGGGACTTGGCCAACACTGGGCGATGGGGTTTGTCTTCTTCTTCTTCAGCTTCTGTTTATTGGAGGTTGGCAGACCAGCTTTAGGTGCATTAGTGCCACCAACTGAAAAAAAATCAAGACACATTTGTAGCGTCTGGACCAATCAAACACACAATATATATTTGTTAGCTAGATTTAACAAATACTATGTAACACCCCAGGAAGCCGAACAGGCCCCTAGTTCCATGGCAACCCTGACACCCGATACATTTACGACTTCCTGGAATTTAGGTGAAGAAAATCGCTTCCTTGCCCATAAGGAAATTCCACAAGGGAAGGACCTTTTTTGCTAATTAATGAATAGAAAAACCTTTCTTTGAATGAACACACATATTCTTCAGGCCATTGTGTATATTATTGTCATCGTGCATTTTGTCTTTGATATTTTTAGACTATTTGAGTAGCTGTGCGGAACACATCTGTCATCCTTTCATATAAGGAACTCTACCATGTCTAGTATCTATGAATTCGTATTCGGATGATCTAATTGAGAATGTATATTGTATGTTTACACCTACGCAACATATTAGTGTTCTAAGAGTCTTTAATAATTTTTACAGAAGCTTCATATACAAATTACCATGCTTTCAAACAAAAGGCCATAAAAACGCCCCAGTATCTCAAAACGCCCACTTGGGATTCCGGCCTCTCTCATTGGATAAGCCCATCTTGAGAGGCGGGGATCTTCTCTGACCTTAAAGCTGACACACCATGTGACCCGCCCAGTCGGTGGTTCGGTCAGATGCAGATGAAGATGTGAGAAAAGCTTCAGGATACCAAAGCATTGTGCCAGGCCTTTCTTCGGCCTTGTCCTTTCCATTCATCAAGTTACTCTGACTCAAACTGGTTCTTTCGCATCAACCAACTTCAGCAAGATCTTGGGCCTTAAGATTGCATCAGGAATCTCTTTCAGACAGCCGAGACTCGCAAGTATCAAACTTAGTCTTATTAATTGATACATTAAGTATCAGTTACACCTTTTTACAAAGGTGTGTTTGAACTAAAAAAAACTGATGTTTCCTTCAGGCTGTAGATCTGCTGAATATGCAAATGGTTTCAAAAATTTCATTCCTTATGTCTCTTTCTGTATTGAGTTAAACTTTAACCCTTTCCTATACCAACTGTATGTGTGTGTGTATGTGTATGTTAGACCAGTTTATGTGTTTATGTAGGATGTTAGACCAGTTTATGTGTTTATGTAGTATGTTAGACTAGTTTAAGTGTTTATGTAGTTAATAAAACCTTACTTGTATCACACTTGACGTGTTCATTGTTTGCTCATAACCGGAGTCACTAATCATGCAGATTTACGCTACAAGCTCTTTGTAGAATTGTACAGTAAGAAAGTTATTTCCCTTAACCAGGAAATTAACGTTCTTAGAATTGACAAGACAGTTGACCCTGAGAGGTAAAGTAAATACTTACAGCGGATCTAAAATATGAATAGTAAATTATAACTAGTTATGGTTAATTATTAATATTTCCTGTCATGAAGTGCATTGTTACACCTTTTTTCTTCAAGATGTCATAGTCAGGGTTGGGGCCTCAAAGAATGTAATATATTACTAATTACTAGTTACTCCTTTCAAAAGTAATATTGTTACTTGTTACTTTCCTGCAACAGTAATTAGTTACACTACTAGTCACATCATTTTTTCTTCACGCCCCACAGAAGTTGTAACTGTGTATATTCCACATAAAATTCTTCTAGAATGTTACTAACAACATATTTCTGCCTCATCATTTGACCAAAATCCACATGGGATCGCAGTCAGAAGTTATTACAAACACTCAATAGTGATTGATAGTGACATTCAAGTAGAAGTGTTGTATTAATCATTAATTGTCATGTGTAGCTTGAAGCTAATTGTAATTTCTCAGTTGCCCATATACGATTATATTTTATTATATTGATCAACATCACAAAGTTGTAAGAAACTTTAATTTTCAAAAATATTTTTAATTATAGTACTATAATGTACCACATGTGATCAGAGGATATGGGTGGATGTAATGCAGAGTAAAGTACAGCCACAACTAGTGGTGGGCGGTATGACCAAAAATTTATATCCCGGTATTTTTTCTAAATTATACCGGTTTCACGGTACAAGACGTTTTTTTTTTTTTTCATGCATGACTGGGTGTTAACTATATTTTCTACTGATTGAGAGAAGAAATACTGCTGTTTATTGACTTAGAATGCCCTATTTTACGTCATGATGAGTGAATATTGTCAAAAAATGCCACACTAAATAGTGACTAAACACAACACTTTTAATACATGTTAACCAGGAGTCACACTCATTTATAATAGCGGCATCGTCTGATAAAATCAACATGCATCTACACAGTATGATATTCTGAGGGGAAAGCCGCCTAAAAGGGTCTGAAGTTGCTAAATCTAGTGCTGAAGTCACGCTCGTGTGTGTGTGTGTGTGTGTGTGGGTGTGGGTGTGTGTGTGTAAGGACACGGGAGCTGATGGCAGGGGTCGGTGGATATTTGTGGCGGTCAATGTGTAAGCGACATAAACAAGTATTGCGGTATTTAAAAATTCATATCATAACAAAAATAAACACTGGTATTTTGTATGAACCGGTATACCGCCCAGCACTAGCACAACTTGACACAAACAGTGTTCAGACTCATATTTTTTCATAATGCAATATTTCTGTCTGCTGAATGTAAGCTTTTCCATATTCCAAGCTTTCCTGCTGCACTGGGGACATCACATGCGTGTGCGAGTCGTGAAAATTATGAAAATAAATTTAGGAATTATTTGATTGTTGGATTTTAAACCAGCGGGGTTGAGGCATCAAAAGTAACTAAGTAACTAAGCTGTTTTATGGATGGTAAGTGTAATATTATTACTGAAATCTTATTAGTAATTAGCTACAGTACTAGTTACTGCAAAGTAGTATTATTAAGTACCTAAGTTACTAGGAACTTGGTAACTGTCACCCCCATTTTTTAAAAATAGGCCGGAAAGTGCACTATCCAAACTTAAATAGTTGTAATTTATGAACACTTGGAATACAGACCTAAGGTTGGTCTCTTTTTGAGATTTCAGATTATTGCAAAAGTGGAATTTTTTCAAAAAATTAAAGTATCAAAAAGTTATAGAAATTAAAATTTACTGTAAAGAAAATGCACTATATACATTTTATTTTATAGATAATAAATATTTTACATAACAGGTTTTACTCTAAAATTGGTATAAAACTAAATAAGTTATGTTCCAAATTTGAAGTTGAAATGAAAAAAATTGAGGTTCCTGTGAGATTTATTTAGGGCGTTATACCACAAACAGCCCCCGGGTGCCATCCAAACTCCATTGAATTATTTAAATGCATTTTTCTGGCACAAATGTCTAGATTTCTCTGTCAATATTACTTCTATCTCAAAATACCACCAAATATGGAATCCTGAGACTCAAAAGACCTTTCCAATGATATGTTTTATGTCAAGATTATAAAAAGTTTTGATTCTAAAAGACCATAATGCATTTTGTAATATGACACTTGACACCGCCCACTAAGGGGGAGGAGACTGCCAAAATATTTTAAAGTACCATTTCCATGGTAATGCAATGTCCGATTTCAAAATGGTTTTTACAGCATGAATCTTGGGCTTCTAAGATTTCAAATGATATATAATGTATGATGTTTACTAAAATATTTGATAGAGAAAAAGGACAACAAGGAAAAGAGCGCCAAGCATCCCACAGGTGGGACGGTGACAGTTAAGGGGAAACATTTCTCTTGAGTTCCGAATTACCACCTTTACTTATTACAAATTAACAGATAATTCATTGAGAATTAACAGAGGTTTAGATGAAGTCATCATTATGGTTATCATCCACTTTAGTTGGTCTCTTGATCCCTGATTTTCATTCTTTGTCTTTTGTTCTTCTTTTTTTTATTGGTTGTTGTAACTGTGTTTATAAAGCACATTTGTTATGGCAAGGAAAGGAAAGAGAAAATGTGATCTCATCTGTTGATTTGGCTACATGTCAATGGAATTAATTAAGTGGCTTGATTTGCTGATCTAATCTAGAGGCTGAACTTTGATTATATGGATAACCATTTATTAATTCACATCATCACATTATTTATATAGAGTATATAGTCATTGTTTCTAAAATTAGATCATTGTTTTTTACTGTCACTGTATTGAAGTCAAAGCAAATTATTATTAAACTTAGCAGTAAGATATTGTTTATACCATCCCCTCTTTTTTTGTAAAGGCTCCATGCATGAAGTTGATTAATTAAATATTGTACTAATTATCTGTATTTAGAGCTATATTATATGTATATAAGGGATGCACCGATGTCAATTTTAACACTAAGTCCGGTACCGATACTCTCATTTTTGGTACTTAATGGCCAATGCCAATACCTGGTATTTCATTGCATTTGAGAAAAAAAAAATAAAAAATGTGTACAGAAACCAAAGACTATTAATCATGTTAGATGGCTTCATTTAGCAAATAGATATTTCCTTCAGTTATTTTCCCACTTACCACACTAAGTCCACATGACGTTAGTTTGACAGCTTGGGCACAATATCCTTAACCACGCCCCTCCAGTCGTTATTTTGCTATCCTTAAGTAAGAGACAGAGAGGAGGAGTGCTAAAATAAAACCCTCCCTCTATTCAATAGCTTTTGACTTCAGTGTGAAGTATGTGACGTCTACAATACTGATAATGTAGATGTTGTAGTGCGTGTGTAGTGCTTCTGGTTCACGCAGACTTTAATTATGCCCATTAAAAGGTAACGTACAAGCTTTTGTTACTTTCACAGATCATTTTATTGCTCTATCATATTTCATCTCTATTTTAATAGCACAGTACATATTAGAGCTGCTCCATTGCAGCGGCTCAGTACTGTAATCACAAGACGTTTTGTTGTAATAATGCGGGGAACCACTTGTTACACATACATCTTGTAACATATTTTCTGAAATATAAGTTTATTTCTCTGAAGGACATTAACTATAATGAGATTGTATTAAATAGTCCCTTGTATTTTCAGAAAAAATGACAGTAACATGTGAACTATGTTCAGAACACTGAATGTGTTCCTATAGAACATTCTACCTCTGACCAGTTGATTTTTTTTCTTTGTTTCTATTTATCTATAATTTGTGAATTTACCTTGTTCTTCTGCTTCCTTTTTATGTTAAAAGTACTGTTTATAACAGTTGTTTTTGGCACTCAATGTAGAGCAAAAAACTGCTTAGTAAAAATTTTTATTTAATGATTAAAAAAAAAACTTTTCAGAAGGTAAGGCAAACTGTTCAAGTGTTTGTTACCAAATAATAGTGTATATTCACTTTGGCCCCATGCACCCCCAAACCGAACCGTACTGAAATCGTGACCCCAAAACCGCAATATGTAATGAACCATGCAAAACCTGAACCATTGCATCTCTACCTATACATGGGTTGCAGAGGAGGCCTGGGCCCCGGGTTACTTTTGAGGTAGCCTATTATATAACAAATATACATAGTCTATAGGCTCATGTATGCACAATGAATAATTAAAAGATCACAATCTCGATTCAAACACGTGTGATCTTATTCCTAAATGACGATTCCGCTATGTCTATTAAACCTTTGAAATTACAATCACATCGGTCATGTAAGCTTTATGTTTGAAACAGCTTCACAAACAGTCTACACCAGGGGGTCTCAAAGTCAACATTCAAAGGTCCAAATCAGATTTTTTTCATCAGTGTCAAAGGTCCGGACCGGAACAAATGGTTATTACAAAACTTGTTTTTAATAAACATACAACAGCGTTATGCTCTATACAAATATAATATTAAACATAATTGTTTGAACCAAATAAGAACGTGCCCTTTGTCAATTCAAAAAATACATAAAGGGACATGATTTGAGGTATGTTGATTATGTAATGAAATGCGTTATTGACGAGGTTTACGGTTAAAACACCCATTATTTTCCACATACTGTATCCATTACTTCGTTTCCTCTCTATGCCCGCTTTTTGAAACGCCGTGTTCGTATCGCCTTTTTACAACGCTCAATCGGTCTGGAAAAAAAAGCGCGGTTGTGCGGTGATTGGCCAGCTATTCCAGAGCGTGTTTCATTGTGAATTGGCCAGAATTTACACACAAGCGTGTTTCTTTTGCACGGATATACAGGGTACGCCCTCGTCCCATACTGTGATGCCTGTTCCCGGCCGGAGAGTCATGCATTACAAAACCGGACACAAACCTATTATAAAGAGGCTAGTTCCTTGCATCCAGTGGGGAATAATAATGGATTATAATGACTTGTACTGTCTTTTTACTCGTTGCTTTGCATCGTGCTGCGTAAACATAAAACCATGTCTGCCTTTGTGATCGGAGAAACGACAAACACGCGCCTACCTAGTATACAACTGCCCAGAAATAGAACTTGCAGACTTTAAGTATCGTACGATGATAGATAAACTCATACTAATAAAAAAACATACAGTCTTTGAGGCAGAAAACCTGAATTGTAGTTACTCTCCCAGGATCAGATAAACCAGGTCCTCTCATAAATGTGCTGCACCCAACAGCTGAGTATTTTGGAGTGTAAAGTGTCTCTTTATGGAACCAGTGTTGTCTATGAACAACGTTAACAATGATTTTAGTTCGGTCACATTTGTTGCGGCTACGGAGAAAACTAAGTATTTTCGCTTCACAACGAAAAACAGCGTCACAGCACACAGCACGGCGGCTTGAAGTGAGTCAGAAGGCGGGGGTAAAGTGAGGAATGGGCCGCAGGCTGAGTGAGCAGAAGGACGATTTCGAGGGAGCATCAACAAAGCGGCTTGCGGCAACTCGGGATGGACCCGCTAGTCCACAGTGAAAACAATCGGCGATCCACAGCGCAAAGTGCATTCGAGACTGTGTTGTATTCCTACCAACAAGATGCACGGATCAAGGTTAATAGGATGAGACGAGGTACGTCCTCTTTCGGAAGGCCCAAACAAAGTAGTTTCGCTTTCAAACGAATCCACAGCGCATTACAGCATGGGTGGCAGCAACAAATTGGCTAGCAGGCGGGACCAGAAATAAGCACGCCTTTCTTGCGTGCACATTTGGGGCGGCATTTGCAAATCTTCCACATAGGACGTAGATATGTGGAGGGTGTGGAGAACGAACGTTTTGTGAGGATAGGTGTGGGTTGACTCTGAACTTTCCTCCATGCCCTCTCTCCTTTGGATTTGGCCTTTTAGTCTTGCACCCTTCCAGATCTTCTTCCGCCCCCCTGAAGCTTTGCACGCCGCTGTCCAACGGCACCGGCCATCACATGTACTCCCACGCCCCCCCCTCACTTATGCCCTTTTCATCCACCCGTGCACCCCTTACTTTCTTAGCGGCCGCTCCCTCGGCGGTCGCCTGCCGGGTTTTTGCGTGGCCAGCCTGCCGCTCTTCTCGCCCTCGGGCCCAGCGCTGGGCCGATACTGCTGCCTGCTTCGTTACTGCGCACCAGTTCAACCCACCCCAAATTTTTTTTACCCTTATACATGACACAGGGCGTCTAGAAAGTCACACAGACACAACCTTATCTGCCCGAGCCCACAGACCTAGCTAGAACGTAGTCATATGACCCTAGTACATTACACCATACCGTGACTCCACCATCCGCACATTCCCTCCCCAACAAGAATTCGCAAGCGCACTGCTTTTGTTTGTGCACAGAACCACAGACTTGTAAATGCAAGCTACTTTATCAGGCCTAAAAGGAAAGACGAAATGAAAATGACAGAGGCAAAGACGGAGGGGCAGTTTTAACATTAAGAGAAATGACATCCGACGCACAGTTCCGGTTTTCAGTGGCATGTGTCACTAAAACCTGTGACACAATGTCCTGCTGCACCTGAAGCGCGCCCATTGGGTTTTAAGTGTTCTACAGGGTTTATCTATTACCCGTTTAGTGACCTGCCTACTACTTGCTAGTTTTAAAAAAAAAATCTGGAGTTTTTAGAGGCATATTGACTCGCTAAATACTGAGTTTTCAAAACTATTAAACCAGTGTTTACACAAATACTACATTTCTCTCGCATTAGGGTTACCCTGCAATCTTGGTTTAATTTCTGGTAGATTTGTACTTCACCCCAACAACATTCATATACACACACACACATACACGTCATTTCACTAAGCTATAACTATTTAATGAATTTAAAAGATCTCAAGTATAGCAAAGAGGGAGAAAAAAAAAAAAAGACTTTTTCCCGATGGTTAAACTGGCATGGTTAGCTGCATGCACAGGTGGTTGGGCAACACTTCTGTCTGGCAGCATACTGATCATCATGGGAAGAGTTATCAGCACACATTTGGTTTGAGACCTAGATCAGGTATCACTGCATAGATACAGATAGTCAGAATTAGTCGGTTCATTTAGATGCATTCAAACTCAAACATCACAAAACACTGAAAGCATGAACAAGTTTTACTTTTAGAGCAAGTTGTATTTCAAATAGTATTAATTATTCTGAAATGCCATGTGCTTGAAAATGGTGCTATGGGCTAAATTCAGTTACTTTGTCGTTGAAAATGATAACTCAAACTGTGTGTTGGGGACCCAAGCATCAATATAACAAATACCTTTAAAAATGGAGGTGTACATTCACGTCCACATTTAGTGCGGCAGCATTTTTGATCTTTCGGACAGTCAATGTCATTGACACACAACCCTTTACACAATCCTACTCCAAGGAATCTCCTTGGACACATTCCTGGCTTTACTGTTATACAAACACACAACAGGGAAACCAGATCACTGAATGCCTCGATCACTGTAATAGGGGGAAAAAAGCTGACCAATGAATTAGTATAACATACCTTTAGATACAGCCATACACTGATGTCCACATCCATTGCTGCAGCATTTCTCATCATTTGGACACTCACCATCTTGGGAACACATATCAGCACACACTCCTATTCCATAGTTACCGATTGGACACACTCCTGGCTTTTCTGTTATACAAACACATGATAGAAAAAGCAGATCACTGAAAGCCTCACTGCATTTAAAAATGTTAAGAACTAATTTAATTCACATTAATATAACAATATAAATACCTATATATGGAGACATACAATGAAGTCCACATCTCTTGCTGCAGCATTTCTCATCATTCGGACAGTTACCGTCATGGGAACAGAACACAACACACGGTCCCATCATATCATCTTCAGGATTGGGTTTTGGACACACGCCTGGCTTTTCTATTATACAAACACAACAGGGAAACCAGATCACTGAATACTGAATGACTCAAAATCACTGTAACAGGGGGAAAAAAAAAAGCTAACCAATGAATTAGTATAACATACCTTTAGATACAGCCATACACTGATGTCCACATCCATTGCTGCAGCATTTCTCATCATTTGGACAGTCACTATCATGGGAACACATCTCAGCACACACTCCTATTTCAAGGTTTTTGCTTGGACACACTCCTGGTTTTTCTGTTATACAAACACATGATAGAAAAAGCAGAATTCCGATCATTGTTATTTATTGCTCTTCGCTTTGTTACTCCATGGCCAAGACACTTACCCATTGGCAGCTTAGAAATGGTGGGGCCCGCCTTAACCCGATTACATCGGTTCAGTTATGTGCCAGTCAGAAATTATTAGCCGCATTTCAACTGCGCACACGGGTCAGCCGGGGCTAACAGCTTCCAACTCCGAACCCATAATCAAACAGCATAAACTGGAATTTATGTTTTTTTCACAGAAAAAAGGACACGCGTAATCACAACATTCAGCCATCTGCCACGCTGCGGCGAACGCCGACTAGCAGTATGTGGAGTGAGACATTGGACTACATTTAGAACCAGTTTCAATTAAGCCTTTAGCCCAAAAGAGCGCACATTACAAAGATAAAATGATGACATTGCAACAGGTTCAGCTGTCAATCGTAACAGCGGATTATATTAATGTTCCACTAAATTAATCTGAAGAGTTGAGCTCTCTCTCCAGTCCAAAGACTATAGACTACCCGAATATCTTACGGGACCTTTGTCCGACTCCAGTCTCACTAGCCTCCACAACCTAACCATGTTCTGACTCAAGTAACCTGCATTGTTAATCGATAGTTCATAAGAAGAATTAAAACGGTCCAGTAATTAAATGACAGAGTTAGTAGCATATGCTGAATAGCACAAGTGAACAAGGAAAAACACGTTTTAACTTTTCAGGCCGTCAGCCTAAAACGAACAGTAGCTTCTACTATTCAGGAAGAAAATACTATGATGTATAAAGTCATAAATATAGATTATATTTATATATCATTCCATATTAAATACGAAAAAGTTTAGTCAAGAGCAGAGTGATTTTCTTTTCTTTTGTTCTTTAACACAGACAGCAAGTATAAAAGCTGCAATCCCTTTCATACCAAATGTTAATGTTAACAACAAAAGACAAAATCACTCACTTCAACTGATCTGAACACTGAACTAATTTGTATCTTAATTTAAGAAGTTAATCGGTTAATTACAGTTTATTCCTTTATGCAGCAGGTGTGTACTGAATGTTTTCCACCAAAACGTTTAAAATGAAATTCATGTCCGAGTTTAATTTGTTATATACTGGATCTAGCAAATTACCATATACTGTAACAATGCTGTTAGTGGTAGGTAGCCTAACTTACGTCTCTGCATGAAGTAACGGTCTGGCGCAGTCTAGCGACTTAATAATCATTTCAGTGTACTCAGACATTTGGTAAAATAATGGCGCATTAAGGTCATGAATATGCCTAACTCATGAAATGTATTGGCAATAAACGAACCCTGACTATTTTTGATGCGTGAAATGAGACCTACGATATAGGAGCTTGACTGTCAAACAAAACTAGCATGATGCGACTTGTAGAACCAGTATTTGACGAAGATACATTTACTTGAGTTTTGGTTGCTTAAGTATCACTTGTTGAGCACTCATATGGTAGTCTTATTTTTTTTTCTGGAAACTTATTACTTTATCTTCACTACATTTGAAAGTCAAATATTGTACTTTTCACTCCACTAAATTTCTATCAAGATCCTTGAAGTAGAAAGTCGTTAGCAGCTTTGAAAAATCAGTGGGTGATTTTTTTTGACTGCTGTCGATAGAACGTGACTAATGTTTCAGACAGTTGATCGCGAGTGAAAGTCATCTTGTAGGGCTGACATGAATGATTTGTCAGCATTTTTTTAACACGGCTAGTTGCAAATTTGTGATATTTAGTTTTACCTACAGGATGACAATGAACAGGAGCTATTAATAGTGTGGTATATATGTAGGAGCAGTAATTATGGTCTGATTTTTTTAACCTCAAATTGGCCTAAAGGTGAAAATATTACCTATAAAGCCACATAAGAATTGTTGTGCGTCTCCTAATAAAACACAATATGTGTTGGACTTGAAGCAGCACTGCACAGCCTGTTCTGTGTGTGACATCAAAGTACCACGAGAGCGATTAGACAGCATTTTATAATTTTAGTTTTGATGTCAAATAAGTTTTGCTTTTTTGTTAAAGCAGCGTTTCTGTTGTAAAGTTATACAGCTAAAGTTGTGTTGCTGGGTTTTAAAACAGGTTACATTTTTTTTCTTAGTCTGTATTTACAGCAATCTCACTGTCCACTCTGTTCAAATGTGGAAGAATGGCTACACATAGATGTGTGCACACACACTGTCAGAGCTGTGTGAGATCACTACCATACTGCTTTTGTGGGGGTGGGTATGGGGTGTTAATTTCTTTTCCCCCATAGGTTAACATTCTAAAAGCTCTTTATTCCAAAGAAAACTACAAGCTAGTCAGTGTATTCAGTAGGTGTAATGTATTCTAAGTTGCTTCAGAAGTATTGCAAGTATTACGTACAACAATAAAACAGTGCATTGACATAAAAAAGGAAAATTAACTTTTGGTACTTAAGTACTTTTAAAAGCAAGTACTTCTGTACTTTACAAGTAAAAGTTGTAAAGACAGATTTTTACTTAAGTAAATGGAGTAATATTTGACCAGCAGTATCTGTACTTTCACTCAAGTAATGGAGTTGAGTACTTTGTCCGCCTCTGCAAACTAGAGTCCTGTTTTTCCGAAAATCTGCACTATCGCAAATGTACAATAAACAACAAGTTACTGAATAACTTTCAGACACAAAATTCTGTTTTGCCCCGTCAATGCCTCTCCGAGCAACACCGTTTTGTTTCTCAACATTACACGGAGCAGTAAATGGTTCAAACAGACTACAAGTACAGTCGTTTGCCAAGTTAAATGAATGAGCATTTTAAACTAATCGGTTGATTTAAGGATTCAACTCGCTCATTAAGGCAGTCACTTGCTGCCACCTACTGGCGGTTGTAGTTTCATATTTTAAAAAGTAGCTCATTATTTCATTTGTGCAATTATGTAATATTTCTACATTAAAATGTTGTATTTAAAAACTTAACATAACTTATGCAAAATCCATATATGGATTTTGTTTATAGTGATTTCATTTGATTGTTAATAGCCAACATGTTTTTTTATTCAGATTGAATTTATTACATTTAAGAATCTGACAAAAGGACACAGATATGACACTACATTTTCATAATACATCTCTTTGGTTTTTTCTGCTCAGTGTTATTTCAGGGTTTTGATCTCTCAACTGATATCACACATCCTGTTTATTGTATTATAGTGACTACTTAGGTGCAATGTGTACATTTTAGCGGCATCTAGCGGTGAGGTTGCGAACTGCAACCAACGGCTAAGTCCCCCGCTCACCCCTCCCTTTAGACAAGCTACGGTGGCCGATACAGGACTAAGATGTCGGTAAAGAGTAAAGACAGCAAAGATTTCTTTACAAAAGGTAAATTAGGGAATTATATTTACTTAATTTAATAAATCGATGTTATTGCGAATATTAATGTACTTGTTCATCATTGTGTCTGTTTTATTCGCAACAACAACAAAGTGACGAAACGCCCTCTGCAGAGCAGTTTGTCTGTTTAGGGCTACTGTAGAAACATGGTGGCGATGTCCATGTAAGGGGACCCGCGGTGTACGTAGACATAAACTGCTCAATCTAAGGTAATAAAAACATAACGGTTCATTAAGTAAGGTCTTTATACACCTCTGAAAACATAGTTATGTATATTATATTGCATTTCTGTCAATATATCGATGTAAATATTACACACTGCACCTTTAATATTACATCTAAACATTGACTAGGCTAGACATGTTGCCTACTAAATGTATACAGTATATGAACCTGAAAGCATATTTAAATTTTGGTGTATTTTGTGTTACTCCATAATAATGTTCTAGTTGAGGGCATTTGTAGTATAGGTATGGGGCCCAAACATAACCTCAAGCCCAGGGGCCCCCGGCCCCGTAAGTCCTGCCCACTACATTTAAAAATGTTAAAAAACGAATTGAATTCACATTAATATAACAATATAAATACCTTTATACGGAGGCATACACTGATGTCCACATCCATTGCTGCAGCATTTCTCATCATCTGGACAGTGACCGTCTTGGGAACACAACTCAGCACAATCTCCTATCATGTCATCTTCAAGATTGATTTTTGGACACACTCCTGGTTTTTCTGTTATACAAACACATGATAGAGAAAGCAGATCACTGAATGCCTCGCTGCATTTAAACATTTTCTTAAACTAATTTAATTCACATTAATAACAATATAAATACCTTTATACGGAGGCATACACTGATGCCCACATCCATTGCTGCAGCATTTCTCATCATTCGGACATTTACCGTCATGGGAACACAACTCCAAACACGCTATGAACACTGCTCCATCAAGATTGAATATAGGACATACTCCTGGCTTTGCTGATATACAAAACACATAAGAGAAAAACCATGATCACTGAATAAAAAAAAAAAAAAATTTCTCCTCATTTCTCAAATCTCTTCAAAATTTCAAGTTTAATTCAATGTGCTGCTTGCGGTTTCTGTGCAATTATTTGTTACATTCACTTTTAATTGAAACTCATTGAAAGCAGGGCGTAAACACACAGCCCAACAATCATATCAAAAGCATGCATGCCTTCTAGAGCAGTCTTTATTAGAAAGATTAGAAACTGCACAACTGTCAGTTTCGCCTGGCCACTAATGAAGAGGATTCACGAGGATCATTAGGGGAAACCAGGGAGAGTTGCTCCATTTCATACATGGTTGTTATGGTTTACCTTTTTTTGGCTGTGCCTCTCCGTTTCCTGAAAGCAGATAGGAGGCCTCAGTTTGTGTTAAGTGAAAGGAAGAGGCTCCCTTATATGTTTTGTCTAATGTCAAAACAGGATGTGCAGCTTTACCATAAAACATATGTCTAGATAGTAATAATAAATACTAGAATAACTTAATAAATGGCTATATTCATATTAATTATACATGATTAATTCATACTTTGATTCATAATCTTCTACACTATATAGCACCTTAACCACTCCAAAGCCCCCATTGAGCCCCTGTACAGTACTTGAAAGGTTCCCAAACTCCTTTAGTTTAGTTGGGTAAAGGTTAAAAAAAAACCCGTTAATGTTTAAATTACGCTGAAGGAGGACTATCTGCAAGATATATATTTTTTAGAGTGTTTCCAATCAAATGTCAAATAGATGCTTAGAAAATGTCTTTAAGCTCTTTCTGATTTAGAATGCATGTAAAACGGATGTCTGAAAGATTTCTATCAGAAGTTTGTACACAGCAGATGCTTTCCAGATAAAGCGATCTTTAACAGACATCTTGCAGACGTAGGTGCGCTATCTGGGATTGGAGGATGAGAGAAAGCTAAAACCTGATTGGCTGTTGTCTCTGAATGAATATGTAAACTGATAAGAGGCTAGACAGTAGGTCCAGGAGGTGTTTGTGAAGTCAGTCATATACTGAAATTGTGACCCATTTCAATAAAAAGGCTATGGGACTCATTCACGAAACTTGCAGAAATAAATGAGAAGTAATTTGCCATTAAACAGACAACCCCGAAAACGCTCCTCCGGATTAACAAACACTTCGTAAACAGCATATTTGATATCTAAATGTATATATTAATGAATTCCAATAATTTATAAAAAGGGCACGCATGCATGCTCATTCACAATTAGCGTAATCCCTGCGTATAAACGACAATTACGCAAGTTGCATGTCCAGGAACGCTGTGAAATCTTTTGTACTCCCTTCTCAGGTTTGTGAAATATTATATAGTGCATCAAAATGCAGTGTCATCAGTTTTCCAAAAGCAACAAAACGTTTTACGCACGGTTTACATGTGGTAGGGATCAGGGCCCGTATGCACAAAACATTTTATCTTACCACTAAGAGTTATCCTAAATCGCAGTAAAAGTTTAGCTAAGAGTTTTCTTAAAACCTATTCACAAAGCTGCGGAGACAAACTTTTACTAAGGAATAGAGAGAAGTCGTAAGCTAAGAGTAAGGGGGCGGTTGACTTCGTTGCTATGGATGATGTCAGCATACTTATTAACTATGCACACAGTGATTGGATGATAGTCTGTCAGATTATCATAGCACTATTGTAGAGCGCGGATATATGTTGCACATTAAAATAAAGATTTTAAAAATGCAGGCTAAGTGTCCCTACTTACACAAGGATATGCAGCCTCTTATATCCTGCTTCTCGTAAACAATATGCAGTATACCAGCTTTTAATTAAACAGTAGAATACTCCGGCTGATGTAAAAAGACATGCAAACAAAGGGAAAAACCATCTATAAAAATCTTATATATATATATTTATATATTATATATTATTATATATCTATATTAGATATCATATATATATTATATAATATATAATCTTATATATATAGATATAAGATATATATATAAGAAAGAACATCTCTATATTAAGGAATAATAAAAACATTTGGAGTGGGATAACATCCAAACAAAGCCGATACCTTTTGAAAGCTCATTGTCAAATTGTTTCTAAAAGGTGTTTTAGAGGCAGTTTGCGGCAACAGCCATTTTGGATAGTTCAGATTTGGTCCATGATTTAGGAGTCCTCTTCACTACTCAACGTTTCACAGATTTAGGAGCTAGTTTTAGGCTAAACGCTTTGGATAATACCCTTAGAACAAATTTAGGATTGACACGCCCATTATTTTTTAAGATTTTCTCCTAAATCGGCGAGTTATGAGCTACTTTTAGCCTTAAGATGTTTTGTGAATATTGGCCCAGGTGTAAAAATTTTCGTACCAACAATGAACATTTCATAAATTCAAAAGTTTACGTCAGAATAGCTTTACGAACAATTTACACTAAAATTAGTTTTGCTAACGCTTCATGAACGGGGCCATGTTTATATATGAACTGCTTTGCATCATGCAGTCAAATAATTTGGTATATAAATAGGTGTCATGTAGTGCCAAAAGAGGCTCTCCTATGATTGCGAGCCAAAGAACCACTGTTGGCTGGGCTACTGTGACAAAAGGTGCTGTATAGTGCTATTTAGCACCATTTTGGTTTATGAGTGTACCATCACAACCAGTTACATTTTAAGCATTTTCATTTACAAGAAATAAATCAAAATATAGTTTGTAGCAAATCAGACAGAACACAAAACCCATAATGTGCGATATATGATAAGCGATCATATAAACTCTGATCTTAAAGATAATAAATAAACTTAAAACTAAATAATAAACTTAGGGATATAAACTGTATTAGGCTATTTAAACTACAACAACAAGTAAAGTTTAACATCTGTACTGTATATTTATATGACATGTGCCTAAAGTCATTATGTGTATGTATACTTATTTACATATTTTCTTCACGCTGTGTAATGAACTTAAAAGATCTCACCTGTGACCAGTTTTTTGGCGTCTGTTGTGCTCAAGTAAACCGAGAGACACAACAAAACAGCAATCAACGAGCAGCACACCTGAGCTTTCATCCTCTCGACCTGTGGAAAACAGTAGAAAATGTGCTGAATCGGATGGTCAGGAGGGTTTTTAAAGCGGTCAGATGCACCTCCAACCCTGAAACTCACCTGCCTGTAGGCAAGTAGCCTAATCTTGAAGACCCTGATTAGCTTGTTCAGGTGTGTTTAGGTGTGTTCATGGCATATCGTAATTATCGTGATTTCAAGATAACAACCTAAAACTCGTCATGGCCTTACGGACTTACCATTGGGCTTGACTGGGCTGCAGCCCATGGGCCCCGCTTGAACCCGTTTATGTTTGTTTGATTTCTTCAGTTATGCCGGTCAAAAATTTTAGCCGCATTTCAACTGCGCACACAAGAGTTAAACGGGCCAGCCGGGGTACTAGCTACTTTAAAAAGCTCTATAGCCTGAAGAGTTTTGAGTGCTCTCTCTCGTAGTGGGGCAGAAATGTCATCAAGATGATAAAAAAAAAAGCCATTTAATGAATTTCTATTTTTGTAACATATGCCTTTGAAACAGGAGTCACACAAACAAGAGTCTGTTTTTCTGTGAATATCTGCACAATCGCAAATGTACAAGTTACTGAATAACTTTATTATTATTATTTCATTTTTGCAATCATGTATTATTTATACATTACAATGTTATATTTAAACTTAACAACTTAAGCGAAAACCATCCATGGATTTTGTTGATAGTGATATCGTTTGACTGTTGATAGCCAACGTGTCTTTTTTTTATTCGGATTGAATTTATTTAATTTAAGAATGTGACATAAATGGACACAGATGTGACAATAATTTTTTTTATAATACTAACACATATCTGGCTTTTTTAAATCCGTGTTATTTTAGGGGTTTGAGCTCTCAACTGAGAGAACACATGCTGTTTATCTTATTACAATATCACAACAACATATTAATTGTACTAAAACCTCAAAGCATATTAAAATTTTTGTGTAGTTTATTTTACTCCATAATGATGTTCTTATTGAGGGCATTTGTATTGCATAGTTAGGGCACAAACATAACCTCAAGCCCAGGGGCCCTGGCACCCTAAGTCCTTCCCTGGAACTCGTTACTTGTGAACTGGGAGTTTTCTGAGAGCTACAACTTGTACTACCTGACCACCCCAGATTCATTAAGCGATATGTTTATGCATTTATAGTGCGATAGTTCCGAATCCGAGTCCAAGGATGTGAACAGCTCCAAGTAGAACGTCACGTGTTGTCATCTTGAAATCACAGTGACTACGACATGCCGTGAATGCAGCTTTTGATTACAGGTTTGGCGGAGTGGACTTCTGGAATCAATTCGATAGGCTCCATTTAATTTTGGTCAATATCAAGGTTTTCATAGTGGTGTTTATGACACTTTATATAGATGAGCATATAGTTCAATCCATAAAGCTATTGCTGTCTGATTTAATTTGTATATGCAGTATTTTTTTACTGTGCCTATTGAAAAGTTTGACTGTAGAATGTTTTCTAAAAAGTTCGGTATGCTATTTATTATTTATCTGTATATAATCCTGTTGAAACAAGTTGGTCTTGTGCAGGCAGGTCTTGGTATTAGAGTCATGGACTGAAAATAGGCCCCATTCTGGCCCTGTTTCAAAGTGTAAGGTATTTTCCTGATAAAATAACTTCATAATTTCTTTATGTGCTGGAATGTCAAAATTCCTAAAAATGTCAAAATTCCTGCTTGCCAAATATTCACGTAAACAAGGTGGTTCCAGTGGTGCAATTCCTGGGGCGGGGGAAGTGAATTAAAAAAAATTAGAAAAATTCTCTCTTCAGCTTAATGCTTTATTTTTGACTATACAATCTCGAATCCGTTTCTGCTGAAAGGTGGCTCAAAATACTCCAGATAGCATGAAACCATTGAAACATATTAAGTCAATGCTAATGTGTAAATGCTAATTGCACTGAATTAATGATACAAAGTGATGTAGGATCAATATTACTTTTGCACCCGCAACCAACGCTGAAACAAGGTTGTGATTTCAGAATATTTAATCAACGGCTATGATGTTCATGCTACAGCACTGTTGAATCAACATTGAAATGAACAAGAATCATCTATAATATTGTTCAGAATGAAACAATTATAATATTGTTGGATCAATGTTACATATTGATTCTAAATCACTTTTGCTGAAACCCTGAAAATACAACTGAGATGTCAAAATAAAAGAGTGTTGACATCTGATGTACCAAGTAAATGTTGAAACAACATTAATGTGTCAACTATACTTCAATGGTACACCAAGAAATCCCTAATTCCAAAGTTTGGAGAAAGCTTTAAAAAATAAAACGAACACCTGAACACACCTTGTCTGGTGTCTGGTGCCTTGCTCAAGGGTACCCAGGTGAAAAAGACGTAGTATTAAATGTTGAAATTCAAGTAGTATGTTTATAATACGTTTGTATTCCCAACATGCTTATTTGAAGTGTAATAAAAATATATTGAATTGCATTTTAATATATTTCTAAAAAGTATACTAGAAGTACTTTTGTATTAAATATATGCTTAGCTATACTTCTAAGAAATATGCTAAACAGAAGCATACTTTTAATTTATTTATAAAAAGTATACTAGAAATACTTTGGTAATAAATATATTTTTAGTTACACTTTTAAGGAATATGCTAAACACAAGCACACTATTAGTATATTTCTAAAAAGTATAGTAGAAATACTATGTTAATAAATATATTTTTATTTACACTTTTAAGGGATATACTAAACACAAGCATACTTTTAGTGACTTTTTAGTGTTTTTACAGAAAACTTACTTATGTTACCCTTATTTAAAGTATATTTTATGTCTACTTTGTGTAAGAACATAACAAAATGATTACACTTTTAGTGGGTTTTTAATGTACTTTATATTGCTGTAGGCCTACACATTGTTATATTTTAAATATTTATGTATTTATAATTTTAATATTTGGAAAAGTACAATTTTGATTTTTTTTTTTTACATTTACAATGTACAAACGTTTGTCAACTATTATTAAGCATTGCGATATTTAAAATATGTTGTTTAATATGTTGTTCAGTTTTACTTAAAAGGTTATGCTACTTTGGTTGATTAGGCTGTTGTTCATTACATGATACATTAATTGTAATAAGCAAGGTGTTTATAAATTAAAGAAGACAAAAAGGAAAAAAGGGTGGTTCAAGCCTTGACAGACCTTTATTTTCTAATATAATTTCGGAAATTCCAAAGGATTTAACATCATATATGAAAAAAAAAAACAAAAAGTAAATAAATAAACCTTATTCTTTTACTTGTTTTTTGTTTAAATTCAAACAACACACTGACTAAACCTGATTGGTTTCAGAGCCATTGAACGGCTCTGATTGGTTCGTATGATAATGAACTCACCCCAGAGAGCTTCGCATATAAAATATGATGTGCATGCAAATGTCTCTTGAATGTGAATATAAGTCTAAATTTAAACAGTATTAAATAGAGCTAAAAAAAGGGAAGTCCCCCCGCTGATCGGTCTCTTTAGGACACTTGGAGTAAACCACGCAATTCATATGGATTACTTTGGCGATGTATTCTTTTATTTGCAAAATGAAGTTGTGTATTTATTTATTTCTGATTTCCTGAACAATTTGGCTTCATTGTAATGAGGTTAATGATCTTTGAAAAACCATGATTATGAACATACAATTACTTTGTCTTGAGTTGATTAGCCAACTGTGGTAGTGTACGTTGATTGGTGTTTATATTTGTTCAAGCTTGACAACCTTATCGCCTTTATTTTGTAATATATATTTCTCATTACAGATAAGAACAAAGATTACATTGTAAGAAGGGTTGCTTATATGAGAGCATACAGTACATCTGAAACTGCTGAGGCTGGGAAGGTTTTTGATTATATTACCGACCAGGTACATTGTTCTCAGCGTACTGTCATTCTTAAAAAGAAAACAAATCATCATTTGCTTTTTTGTGTGTGTGAAAATATTAACATTTGTTGTTTTTCAGATCAGCTGCTATAGAAGACAAACTGAAATCTGAGTGCAGAGACAAGCAAAGGAATAGTAAGTATATTTTCATGTTGTATCACCTCTGTTATAGAGATTTTTGAATCAGGCCTAATGGAGGGTGATTTGGTCAATCTTGGAAGAAAAACGTTAGCAGTGTGTCCATTCCAGCTGGCTATTTTGTGCTTGCTTTCAGTCATTCATGTAAAAATCTGTTATTTAATTTTGTTTCTGTTTTGTATTTTTCTAAAGCTGCAAGGCTCTGGTGCCAAATATTGTATGCCAGGAGTCAGGACGACTAGGCTGTGCCCAGGTCTCCGGAACCTGCGACGACGCTCGGCTCCATCAGCGCCTTCGGATCCACCAGCTCTGTCTCCATCGGTCGGCCCCCAGATGTTGGCAGCCACACCATCTACATCTTGGCTCCTCTCTCGATTCTGCCGTGTGTTGTCAGCACTGGGATGCTCTGGGTCTGTGCCATGTGCCAAACACCATCTAAGCTGCCAGGGCATCATCGTCATCCTCCCATCACCATCCCTTCGCCACATCCTGCCATCATCCCCGCACTTTTGCCTCTCACCATCCCTACGCCATCTCCTTGTCCACCTCCAAAACCCCCTCCATCCCTCCCTATTCTGTTGCTTGAACTTTATCATCTTTTCATATCCTTTTGCACACACACACACACACACACACACACACACAGCTATTCACTTATGCACTTTGTTTTTCAGTCTTTTTTATGTATTTTTGTTCTTCAGAAAATGTTTATTTTTATTTATTCATTGATGTAAAATTCTGTACTTTTTAGTAAGGCCGGTATAACTGAAATGTTCTACAAATGGAAAAGATAGCTCTGCCATAGCATTTCAGTCTTATTTTTATTTTTTTTTATAATGTATTAAAATGTACTCGAGTATGTTTGTAGTAATACAAATATACTATAAACATACTTGTATTTCAAGTGCATTTTTAATACATTTAATAGTATGTTTTGTTTTGTTTTTCACCATAGTATATATATGCTGCTGTCCTTTTTTAGTGTACTTTATGAATATTTGTAATGTACACAACAATATATAATACATTAAAGTTTTCTAGATATCAAAGTGTGTACGTGTGTGTATATACTGAAAAAAACAGCTTTATAATATACTAGTAGTGTAATGCTAATGCATATCCAATGAGCTGAAATACAATTGGAATGTACTTGAAGTACATTAAAACGATTGTTCAAATATACTCTTAACTGTAGTTCATGAAATATTAAAAGAACATTTTAAATGTATACACTTAAATTGCACTAAATATACTTAAAGTGGTTCCAATTTAACACAATTTCAATATATTAAATATATTACAAATAGATTAAAATTTAAATTTAAAATAACTTAAGCATTGAAATACACTTAATATACTTAAAGTTGTTTCAAAATAATACATTTAATATGCACTTAGTATAGTATAATTTAAATATAGTAAGTATGTCTGAAAAAGCACAATTTTAATATATTTCTTTTTCACCTGGGTATTGAGGGTGGAAGAGAGCGCTGTTCATTCACTCCTCCACCTACAATCTCTGCCGGTACCGAGACTCGAATCCACAACCTTTGGGTTACAATTCCAACTCTCTAACCATTAGGCCACAACTGCCTTTAACTGTGGCTTAACATTCTAATGTAAACGCTTGTCAAATACTGATTGTTTTACTAACATCTTATCTCACACTTTTTGACCGTTAACAGTGACGTTTGACTGTGAGACTCACATTCGAGTGCTATTGAATCTACTGCGTGAAACTGAGTTAACAGTGTAGTCTGATTCCTGGACGAATTATTTCAGCAAATCGGTGCTTCTTAGTTAATCGGACACATATAGGTCAAACAGTGCAGTCTGACTCCCTTTTATCAAAGCCACTTACAAATGAGGACGATAGAAACAATCAAACCAACAAAAGTGCAACAAATTTAAGTTAAAAATAATAATTAGTCGCACAATATTATGTGGACTTAAATGTTCAAGGAAAGGGCCACACATTTTTTTTAAATAATGTAGATAGAAAATCATTAATGACATTTAACAGAGTGAATTCAGCAATATTAGCCCATATTGCTTTATATCTTTGTATAAATGTTCATGTTCAGCCATGTAGTGGAGCTCCTGCTGTGTAAAAATAAAATACAGCACTAACAACACATGATATAAAATGTAAAATCCATAGTCCTTCATGTATGCTGTTTGTGATGTTTGACCATTTGTGACCCTGTCTGTGAAATCCAGGCTAAAGTCTCAAAATCTAATTATGAGATAACAAAGTTTGATTTCACGTTGACAATGGCCTTCTCGTTCAATAGTAAATATAGAACGGTTATTTTTCACAGAATGTTCTCATCTTTATAAAGATGATTTATGTCATAAAACAGTCATCCCAAAAAAAAACTTTAGCTGGGTTTTTCACAGCAGGGTCACATTTTACCTTCAGCACAACTGAATTGGAGCATTAAAATGAATGACCACAATTATATTAAAATCACTTGGACAAAATCCAAATGCCATATAAAACAAATAGCCTAAAACTTAATGTTAATGAGGAAACTTATCACAGAAAATGTCATTACAACATCTTACACTAACTTATCCTCCTGTTTAATATGTAAAAAAAAAACATATTTTCAATTACTTATTTTGTAAATTACCTGTATTTGTTTAAGTTATTATAACTTAATCAAAACAACCCAACTGCAGTTTGATTGAAATTACTTTGAAAGTGCAATATAAAAAAACGGATTGCTCGAATGATAAAAGGGCGTTATCGTTTTTGCAAATGAACTCTTCATTTATACATGGGGCAGTCTTGGCCTAATGGTTAGAGAGTCGGACTTGTAACCCAAAGGTCGGTGGTTCAAAGAGTGGGGTCTAGTATACTGACAACATATATATTGCTTCCCAACTCATAAATACAAACCCTGAAAGCACTATTACGTCTACATAATATGTTCCAGGGTCAGAAAAAACTTTTCCATTAAGGGGTAATATTTGCCCCATGGGACTGATTTCCAGGGGCATTTTTTTTTACCTTTGTAAGGGCAATCTTTATCATTAGCCTATCTTATTAATTGTATCTGTGTTATCTTTAATGTCAAATACTTAAATTTAGCCAATTACTAAAATTGATCGAGACTGTTACCAGTAACAAAATATTTAAAATTGTATATTCTACCTTTAAAAAATAGGAACTTGGGCTCCAATATTATGACAACAGTTATTGTTAATTATTGCTGTTTTCTTTGGTTTTCTTTAGCGGTAAATGCTGATATCTAAACATCTCCCTCTAATACTAAATGGCCGGTGTAGCACCAACCAGTTCCACCACACCTGCCTGGACGATTCTAGTCATCCTGAAGACCTTGATTAGCTTGTTCAGGTGTGTTTAATTGGAGTTAGAGAAAAACACTGCAGGTGGCTCTCCAGGAGCTGAATTTGACAGCCCTGTACTAAAGCATTTGTCCTTTTGTATCTTTTGTGTTTTCTTTCAGAGTTTTAAAAGTTTGTGTTATAGCAAAAGCAGATAACTCCAACAGCAGATAACTCCACATTTCATGTTTTAGAGTTTAAAAAACACTCGTTTAATCTTTGTAATCTCCTCAGATGACAATGTAGATGCCTGACAAACGTTGTTGTTTTTAGGTTGCTAACCGTCCCGTATTAGCCGGGACATCCCGTATTTTGGGCCTAATTGATTTGTCCCGTAGCCTACGTGACTTCCCTTGTCCCGTTTTTTGACTGCTACGCTGATCTAACCACTGACTGATACAACAGCATCATGCTGATCACTTGAGAATGATCACAGATACGCTCCACACCAATCACTGCCCCCCCTCACTCAGTATACTTTAATTAAATCAAAAATCGTGAACATCACCTGTTTCCGAGGAAGGTTGCGGATCCTCTGCCGCTGGTCGGGAAGCTCCCTCCCGCCCCACATTGGCGCTTGCGCTAACGCCAATTCCGTCCGTGTTTTCACTTCAGTAAATCAGTTTTTGTGAATACAAACTACGTGATTATTTTTCATGAGTCCAACATCCCGCTGCGCAAGAGACGTGATAAGTAAGGGAAGTTGTCTTTCACTATTTTAATGTTGTTAAATAGAGAAAACATTTTATATTTAAGTAACTAATAGCATATTTCTTAACTTGGACCTTATTCTTGAAACATAAAATGACCAATAAAAAAGGTGTAAGCCCCAAAGCCGCGAGATTAAATCTATAATCAGTCTTTAATTGAAAAATAACGTATTTTCACGTGTGTGTGGTGTGTATCGGATAGAAGATATCACATCGCCAGACGCAATTTTGCAATACCTTCGAAATCTCAGCCTAGCTCTAGGCTAAAACGCGGCTCATTTGGGCTGTCAGTGAAATCTAATCGACGGTCTATCATAGATAAGTCATCATTAGAGCGGCTATTAAACCACTACATACAGGTGCATCTCAATAAATTATGTTGTGGAAAAGTTAATTTATTTCAGTAAATCAACTCAAATTGTGAAACTCGTATATTAAATAAATTCAATGCACACAGACTGAAGTAGTTTTTTTGGTTCTTTTAATTGTGATGATTTTGCTCACATTTAACAAAAACCACCATTAGGCATGGAGAATGGACGTGAACGCCGCGTTGAGGTTCGGAAACTGCTTTTGTTGTATGCCGCCATACTTGCAGGTCGCGCTGACCTTTCCGGCATTGCAGTTTCGGCAGTATTTGATCTTGTCCGTGATTGTGAAATGTCATCGGTGTACGTCATCATACTGCAGCGATGCGGTCATAGTACGCCGACATCGTGTCTGAGAGAAAAAATGACAAGCCCCTACATGTTTATTTTTCGCCTTTTCTTAGTGTGTGCGACACCAAGGGATGAGCTCTCTGAGAGCCAGGAATAGTACTTCATGTTTAAGGTCACTGATTAACACCCACTGACTCTCACGGCAATAAAGAACTCACATTGATGCGTGTTTTTCAAGTTTTGATTTGGTTGTGTTTAACAGTTAAACTACCCTTTGGCGAGGCATTACCACTCTCACTAGGCTTGTGCTTGCCGAATTTGAACGGGGACTTTCTAACATGTTTACGAGTGGCTACTGTACCAAGACCTGATAAAAGACAAAATTGTAACGCATATACAGTGCCGATATTCATATCAGACAAAATTGCATGCCATGCACGCGTTTAGTAGTTTACCCTGTACGCTCGGACCACATCAACACACATATATATTTTGTTATCTAGAGTTCACAATACTCTGTAACACCCAGACTCCGAACAGGACCTGTTTTCATGCGTAACCCGATACATTTACAACCCTGGTGTTAGGGGATGCGAGCATACTCTCCTGCATCAACAGCATCTCCAGAAGAAAGACCATAATGCCCAGATAATTGACTGTTCTCATTATTCTCGGACCTTTCTTTGATTGAATATACATATCCTTCAGGTCATTGTGTATAACATTACTGTTCTTGTATATTGTCTGTTTTAGTGTATGCTGTTTTATTCATGTTATCATAGACCAGTAGTTAATATAACCTCACCTATACCATGTTTGGTCTCTATGTATTCGTCTTCGGATGATCTAACTGAGCGTGCATATTACATGCTGATACCTATTCAACATATTGATGTTCTAAGAATCATTACGACTTTTGCCTCACCCAAGTCTGATTCCATATGCGAACTACCCTGCTTACAGACAAAGGGCCATAACAACGCAGAACTCCCACTTGAGATTCCGGACTCCCCCATTGGGCAAGCCCATCTCGAGAGGCGTGAATCTCTGCAGGCTTTAAAAAGCCACACTCCATGTGACCCGCCCCAGACGGTGGTTCAGGGAGATGCTAAAATGAAGATGTGAGAAAACACTTCAGGATATCAAAGCTCAGTGCCAGGCCTTTCGGCCTTGACTTTTCCATTCACCAAAAATTCTCTGACTCAAACTGGTTCTTTTCATCAACTAATTTCAGCAAGATCTTGGGCCTTAAGATTTGCATCAGGAATCTTTTTCAGACATACGCAAGTATCAAAATTAGTCGATTTAATTGATGCATTAAGTTTCAGTTACACCTTTTTACAAAGGTGTGTTTTGAACTAAGAATCTGACGTTTCACTCAAGTGTAGATCTGCTGAATATGCAAATATTTCAATAACTTCATGTTCTTATTTTAGCTTCTCTTTAAAGGGTTAAGCTTTAACCCTTTCCTATACACATGGCCTGTTGTGTGGGTGGGTGTATTTATTAGACACCAGGGTTTATGTGTGTATGGTCGGATGTTAAAAACCAGTTTATGTGTTTAGGTAGTATGTTAGACTAGTTTAAGTGTTTATGTGTTTAATAAAACCTTACTTGTATCACACTTTACGTGTTCATTGTTTGCTCATAACCGTAGTCACTAATCATGCAGATTTACGTTACAAGCTTTTGTAGAATTGTATAGTAAGAAAGTTATTTCCCTTAACCGGGAATTTAACGTTCTTAGAATTGACAAGACGTTTGACCCTGAGTGGTCAGCAAATATCTACAGCGGATCTAAAATATGAATAATTAATCATAATTAGTTATGGTTAATTATTCATATTTCCTGTTGTGAGCTAAATTCGCTACAGATTGGTGGAGAAAATGCGGGCATGATAAAACAAAAGTTATGAGCCTAAACACTGTCAACCTAAAAGTCTGTGCGTGATAGCCCAGGTTAAAATAGGACGTGACTTCTATGCCCTGTTGTCCTTTATCTGCTGGCTTGCCTTTAGATGCAGAAAGTGGGTGGTTTGAATTGGTGACCAGGAGCACGGCGACACCCAGGCTATTATAATTGTTAGAGTCTTTATGTATTTCATGCTTAAAGGTATCAGTGTAAGGTTAATCTGATTTTAGCAAAGAAACCCTAATTTCAGTATTAAAGCATAAATCTGTCCTGACAAAGCGTAAGTCTGAATCTCAGCTCAGCGGCATGTCCAAACTGTACCATAATGTAATATGCTTTAGTGAAGAAATCACAAAATTGCTGTATTGTTTAAATTGTTTCTTTGAAGCAGAAATCTCAGTACAGTTATATCAAGATAGATTTGAGTGATGTTCCCCTTTCTACAGCATAAGGGCCTTACAGTTTATAATTAGATTGAAGCAATTCATATACACTTTGACTGCATATACTGTATATACAAGCAACCTGGTGGTCATTACTGTGTTCCCTCGCTGAGGAACCGTACAGGGGTATACTGTACTTTATTGTGAGGCAAACATAACTACATATATTTTTAAACCGGTTTTAACTTACAGTAAACCCTTTTTGTAATTCTTTAAACAAGTGCAAAAAGTTTATTGTTACATTAGAGAAGCACACACCGAAGTGCTAATGAGTGGGAATGCCCACGTCTTGAAGTCTGAAAGCACCACGTTCTAAAACTATGACTGTTTAACATTGACAGACATTAAACTGCGTTAATTACCCTGGCATGCATTGGTTACCGTGACAACAACTTGTCACAGGATGCGCTAACTTCACATAGCACAACACGCCATGTTTGTAAACAAACCACTTGAAGCAGCTAAGCTAACACGACTTAGCATAGTTTCATTTTAGGCTAAGCTACTCAAATAGCTTTAACAATTAGGGGTTAACACTTTTTAATTGAAGCTTTTAAATACAGCATTTGTGTGTGCAGTGTGAAGTAATTTGAATTTATCCTAATCCCTGGTTTCTGATTTTTCCTTTTCTCTTCCTTCTTTTTCTTCTTTTTCTTTGTTTCTCAATCTTCATTTCGTCTCAGCGAATTTAACTATCTTAGTTGTATCCTTCCTGAATGCTATTGCTTATTTACTAGTTAATTAAATCTACATTTAATTAAATCTTAACTGTCTATCGAGAAAAGAATCATTAAGGTATTGGGTGCCTTTAGTAACACACTAATCACTAGTGCTGCTATTTGTTCCTAATACCAGATTGATCACCTTGTTTTAATAATAGCAGTCGGCTCATTTTAATTCCATTTACATGTTATGCCCCCTTGATTTTCTCTCTTAACCTCAAAAGGAACCAGAGACATTTGTATTTTTGATTTGTTTATTTTCAAACATGTGCCCTAATTTTTAAGACCCTGTTACAAAGTCATCTAGACAAACGCTAGGACATAACTATCATCCTGGGTACCAAATAATAAGCATAATCTGAATAGAAATGCTCTCCTTTTCCTTTTCCTTCTGCTTTTCCCTTTTCACCTTCATACCTCAGAGATTAAGCCTGTTTTGGGAACCGTCAGTAAATTCTGAGTGATAATTTGACAATATTTTGACAGTAGTCTTAAGTCATCAATGAAAATCCTGTTTACGCCCTTTTCAGCTAAACATATGCTGACCCAAAACTATTTTTAGCATTCATACTCTGTTTTGATTTTGTAGTAGTCTCTAGCCCTTACGCTCAACACAAGTGTGTCAAAATGTTGCAGATATGCTCAGACTAACTGCCCAGAATGCAGACCAAAGAGGGCTGGCCAGGCATTGTGAGGAACACCCCCTACCCAGGGCCGACGACCCCCTACTGAGCCGAAAGCAACTGGACACAAAGTATCAGTGTAATTCTTTATATTTATTATTAAACTTTTAACTCTTAAATTAATACAATTAAAAAGTATCTAAATATTATCAATAACATCTATATTTAGGTGAGACCTAGTGGGTAAGTGTCAATGCCCACAATGCGGTGCACATAAACATGCATGCATACTCTAAACATGTCCATTGGTTGCCGAAAAAAGTGGTCTAGGTTCAAATCCATTTCCTGAAGAACTGACTTCGGTAACACAATAAACAAGTAGTGCAAACAAATCAGGCCACATGGGTAACAGGAAGTGAGCTGTGACCTTGAGTTTCTTTATTTTGGTTCAGAAGGACAGTATAAAAATTAGCAAGTACACAAGTCTAAAAAGACAAAAAATAACAAGTGTCAGCTTCATGTGTTTTAAGTGTTGCAACACTACTTTTAGCTGAGCAGCATATAACGCATTGGCTGCGGAACAACTATTCTTTCACAATAGAAGAGCAGATTTTGTGTACGTGACTGTGGGTGTGATTGAATCTTCAGTGGAGCTCTGTTCCCAAATCTAGTCTTGGCATGTGAGCGTGTGTGTGTTCAGTTCTGCATGGGCGCTCATCCAACGAGTGTCTCTAAAGACTCCCATTTGATTTGCAAATATAGTTCTCTGCGTCTCAATTCCTCTTAAGTATTTCAGCGTGTTGGGCGTGTATTTGTGTGTCGCTCGCTTTGCATTTCTCAGAACATAATCTTGCTTCCCTCCACTGAAAGCTCCATGATTTCACCTTCGCCTCATATTACAGCCCCATACTGGCGAGTGGGGTGGACAGACTGCTTTGTTGTGCGTGCAGCCAGTGTGGCAGACGGGCCACAGATTGGCCAGGTTTTTTGGAGCGGTGTGATTGATAGACTGACTGGCAGGGCCCCCCTCTCTCCGAGCGGTGACTGATGGGCAAGGACACACAGCCCTCTCCTCTGGCTGCCAACTTCCTGATGAGGGGAACCGACCGTGGCTCTTTCTCTGTCTCTGTGTCTCATTGCCCACGGCTTCCTGCCCACGGGCAGATCCTCCTCACATGCTGTTGTCATCGTACCACCTCATACTACACAACCCCATTTCCTTCCTCTCCACTGCATCACTGTCTCTTTCCGCTGGATGTATTCTCTCTGATTGCAGGCTTTATCTTACTGAAAGCTGTTTTTCGACATTTGTAAATTCACATAATGCAGCGAGAGTAAAAATGTTGATGTATCGAGAGAAACAATCACTTAAACAGAGTCAAACTAATACCAGATACTATTTTGTCAAGTACTAACAAAATCCTGAAAAAACTAAATAAGCTGAAAATAAAATAAAATAATCAGTCAAACAAAGATTTGAACAATTTCCAGATGTTCAGATAGCTATATAGCTGATAATTGTTTTCATGAAAATAAAAGAAAGGAAATAAAGAAAATAAACTTTTCACATACTGAGAGAATCAATAATTAAAATGAAGATGTGAACACTTTCCAGATACTATATTGCTATTTACATGGCACATTTACTTAAAAAAAAGCAATGTTAATGGTAAAAATACTATTTTTTAACACACCAAAAAAAGAAAATTAACGCACTAAGCAACAAAATAAATAAATAAATACATAAAAAATAAATAAATCATAATAAAAGTGGATAATTGTTTGTTGTAAAATAAAATAAAATTACATTAAAAATAAAATAAAGATCCAATATAATCAGACAGTTATCAATTTAACTGTAACAGTTACAATAACTGATATAATGTGCACCCCTAATTAAAAGCTTTAATTTAGGAGTTGACCTACCTTCTAAAATTACTTCAGGAAAAGTTGGAAACTGCCCTAGGCAAAGTTTGGGTTTTTTTGACAATTCAGCATAAATCTTTATAACTTTTATGGAATTGCATAGGACAACACAAACCTATGTTAATAAATAATAAAAACAATCAAGGCAGCAAGCCCTCTCTAAACTTTGTTTAATTCAAAAGTCTGTTTCGTATCTAAACCTTACTTAGCTATCATCAGGTATTTTAGACTATTACTATACCAGTACTTTGAATTAGCTTTTATTTTTATTTTTATTTTCATTTTAGTTATTTTTATTTTAGTTTAGGTCCTTTGCTATTTCGTTTTAGTAATTTTGTTATGTGCTTTTTTCATTTTTATTAGTTTTTTTTATTTCAGTTTTAGTAATTTTAAAACGTATTTTATTTCAGTTGCTAATGCAATATTTCTAATTTTAAGTTAAACTTAATATGTAAATATACATTTTTATTTTATTTCAGCTTCTTTAAAGTCCCTGTTTTGTTACACCACAGAAAACAATTATTATTAACCACTCAGCCAAATTTGAATGATGAAAAAAATCTGCCAAGTAAGTAAAATAAGTGATCAAAATCTTGAAAAATGGGCGGTATCCTCTGCTCTCAAGTGCTGGGGGCTTGTCCGGACGGGAGGATGAAGGCCGAGGCGGGAAATAGTCGGTTCGGCCCCATTATCAGTAAATCCCAGTTGTCTCCGATGAAAGTTTATACATTTATCCAGTGTAAAATGATCACTGGAGAGGCGGGTTTTGGTGGTGATCCTCAGCTCTCCATCAAGGTGGCTCTTCACATAATTAATCCAACTCTTTTTGATATAATCATTATTAGGAAATTTAAATAAGTCACCGAGCTGTTTCGTAAGTTATCGCAACCAGGTGATTTGCATTTCTGTGATGAAGGCATAGCTAGCTAGCAAACTGTGTAGGCTTTGTGTTACTAACGGTACTGACAACTCACGATTGAGCGGGTTTAACTGATGGAAATGTGCTCTAGTTACAGTGTTAGGGGAGGGTCCATGGCTCGGGGGCTCCAGTGGTCATCGAACCCCTTTTTTGCCCCGCCCAAAAAAATCCTGAACACAGAATTGGTGAAAAACAGTTTTTAACGGTCTAACTCCACTATTCAGAACTACATAGTTCACAGTTTTGTAATGTGTTTCAGCAATACATTTCTAACATTTATAACGTGTTTAGAAACAATTCTCTGAATTGCATTTACAGTGACTTTTACTGAATTCCTGAAACGATTTTTATAGTTTTATAGTAATTATAATTATATTATATTAATGATTTAAAATAACAACACTACCTGTGTGACCAGTAAATCTGTTGAAGACTTGCTGACCCCTAATCTAAATGCCAGAAAAAAAAATAATAATAATAAACAAAGAAACCTATTCTCCGGTAATCAGGCATCACCGTTGCAAATGGTTTCATATTGCTGTTATGATGTAATAAAGAGGGTGGAAAAAGGAGGATTTTGTTGTTTGTTTGCATTTTTGCATTTAGAACTTTTGGAGGGCACTGTAAGCAATTTTAAATTTCTTTCCGAAATTTCAGAAGATGTCCGAAGACAACTTTGATTAATAATGTATAAGTATTGGGAAATAACTGTCTGGATGATGTCTGTTGATCATCTTTTACTTTGTGGGCCTGAGATGTACTTTCCTCACTGTCAAAGTCAGAAGAGTTGAAGCAGACAGGCTACAGTCTTTTGAGGTAAAACTTCAAACATTTTTAGAGCTACTGTATGTTGAGTTACCCCGAGAAAGTTATCAAAACTTCACCTGTTGGTCTGTGAAATAAATTGTCTACATCGTCGTGGCAACAGAGTGAGGCTGAGTTTGTAGCGCTCTGCTAAGGTAATTTTTCCTGTGCTGTGCGACTAGTTTCTGCTCTCTCTCTCTCTTGCTCTCTCCAGACTGCAAATGTTATTAGAAACCTAGTTCTGGCCCTCAGGCTCTGGATCAGCTCCCCTGAGCCAGTCCGTGTCAAGGAGAAATAAAGGACTGAAGTCGGACAAATAATCAATTCATACTTGCACAGCTACGATGTGAGATTTGATGTTTTCAACTCATTCATTTTGGCCTAATGAAGAAAGTAACCATTTTTAACAACTGTTTTCTGCAGTGTTTTTATTTTAATAAGTTCATAAGTAAAGTTATTTCTGGCCTTCATTTGTGCAAATATATGCTACTTACTAATTATGTTGTTTAGCACTATGTAAGACTCAGAGTTTGATTGGACTTTTTCTTATTCAGTCTTCTGAATTTCCCCAAGTCTTCGACTTACCAGCAGGGATTGTAGGTGGGGGGAGTGAATGTACAGCACGCTCTCCCACCTTCAATACCACGACTGAGGTACCCTTGAGCAAGGCACCGAACCCCCAACTGCTCCCCGGGCGCCGCAGCAAAAAATGGCTGCCCACTGCTGTGTTCACAGTGTTTGTGTTCACTTCTGTGTGTGTGCACTTTGGATGGGTAAATGCAGAGCACTAATTCCGAGTATGGGAAACCATACTTGGCCACACGTCACTCACTTCTCCACTGGATTAAAGCTGATCTGTAAAAAAATAGATGGCTGTATTTTCTTCGCGGAGATTATTGATTAGGGCTGCACGTAAATCGCATGCGATTTGTAATGCCATCTTGCCAGTAAGCCGGTGTTTTCACATTGAGCAGCATTAACTACACAGAGATGTTGTTCACTGACAAGCTGCGCAAAATATAGCAATTACTCTGTGTAGTAAATGCTGCTCCATGTGAATGCTGCTCCATGTGAAAGCACGCACATGATGGAGATTATCGTGCAGCCCTATTATTGATCACGCATTTAGCCATCATAGCCCTGCACGCCCTGTCAAGCTTTTTGTGTTTGTGCGAGCCAGTGTACCTGAGACTGTGTTATAGTGTGTCTAATAGAAGCAGTGGTCACATCTGCCACTACAGAAGAGCTTTATCTGAAGCAGTAAAGGAACCCACCAATCCTGATGTCCTTCGTGACTGGGTATATTTTAAGCGGGATGCCCATTTCATTTTATGCCACCATCTGTTAACCTCAAAGCTAGCCGTATCTGTGGAGCCCTGCAGCAAGGCATACATAATTCAGATATCTGATTTGAATTTCATATTGATTTAAGTGAAAAATGGTATTGCACAGGTACAAGGGGAAAATTAGTATTCTGCCACGCTAAATTCAATATCTTTGGGCTGTCTGTGATTTTCACCGCATCCTCTCTTGTTATTAATTGTTTTGTCAAGCCTTCTCACCTTTTATGGTTTTTGGGGGCTTGTCTCGCACTGATATTACATACTGCGATAGAGTAATCTGACTAATATGGATTTAATTGGTCTTTTTTTTATTTTCAGTGCAAGTATTACAAATCCGTAATTCCATGACAGTGTGATATAAATAGATTATGTATGTTAGTGCTCCATATTAGAGTATTTTTAGGTTTATTTTTCCTCTAGCACACTGTGTATCTGATGTTTTTGAGTTATTTGGGTCAGGAGATTGAGGAGCAGGTGACCTACTTGTTTCTGAGTGACAGCCCACATCAGTCCTTTGGCAGCGTGAAAAGCCGCAGTGAGCACACACACGCCGCCATTGACTTCTGAACGAGGGAATCCCTAATACATTAGCATGTGAGGTGACTGTCATGACTGATTCCCTTGTCCCTGTCTGCCCGCTCTCTGACATGCTTCACCTCCAGATCAATAATACCAGATGTTTGAACTTAAGTCTAAAATATTTATGGCCTCTGGTGAATTGAGTTAAACTGTCCCGTGTGGCTCAGATCAGGTCAGCTCCCTTATAGCTCAAGCAAGCGTTTTAGCACACAGGAAATGAAGCTCTGATTTGATTCGCACTAACACAAAAATGATTAAAATGATCATTAAAATGATTGCACATTAACGTGAGAAAGTGTTGAAGGAAGACCGGGAGACATGGACAAGGAGGTTTTTAATATCTGGAGAAAGCTATCCGTTTGCATTAGCGACAATCCTGAGCTGTGACGTCAAAGGCAGCAGACAGGAAAAAGTCAATTTACAAAAAAAGCAATAGCAAAACGTATGTATTTGTTTTGTTTTTATATATGTTTGTATTTACTTTATATACTTTATACACTTTTAGAGCCTTTTTTTAGCATTCTGTCTTCGGAACCCGCTTTATCAATGAAGCTTTCTAAGCATTTATTTGGTTAATGCAGTTGATCAGTCATCACTTAAGCAAATTCCCAACACCTTTAAATGGGTTTAATCCTGCTGCTGCTCCCTCCTTTCTCATGTACTCACACACTTTTGCGACCTTCCACTTTTTCTTTGTTATCATGACCCTATATTCACAGCCTACAATTCCAGAGAGAAGTAGAGCTGGCATTGATGTGCAGTCATTGTGGCTGTATGGAGACTCCAGCTGGGATCCAAATGCCATTAGAGGGAACAGCGGCTCTTTTAAATGGAGCAGGTTCTTGCCACAGTGGCTTCCTTCTAAAGTGTCTGGCAGGCACATCACAGAACGCTGACACCAGGGATATTGTTCTTTGAGCGTGCCACTGGGTTCAGTCCCCGTTTAACGCTCAAACCCAATATCTGTCATGCATCTGCAAAAGGCTATGTGAGAACACAGGCTGCCCGTGTCTGTCCACTTCACAATTGTGATTAAATCAGCCAAGCATTTTTTTCCATTCCCTTTTTACCTCTCTATCACTCACTACCCAGCACAGATAATTGCGACTTTTCTCTGGCATATTCATTTGAAGAGACGGATCACAACGGAGGGAGGGGAGTGATAAGCAAACTTTTGCCTTGTCATCAAAATAACAGTCATGGGATAAACAGCAGAGCAGAAAATAATGTCTTCATTAGAGCAGAACTGTCTGGAAACGTTACAAAAAATATAACTAATTTGAAATGTTGTGGTTACTAAGTAGCTAGCTCATACTAGTGGATCTTTTGTCCTATTTTTTTTTTTTTATTACTCTGTTGATTAAAATGTGTTGCTCTTTTTTCAGTCTAATCTTCGTTGCATGCTTATGTTGACCTCTCATCTGGTTCTTCAAGTATATCACGGCCTTTAAGCATGAATGTGCTTAATAGCCTGCCCGTCTGTTTATGTTTGGTACATTTTCCGCACTCACTCACTCCCTTTTTCACTCACTCACTCACTCACTCACATTCCTGACATTACAAAGATACTTCACTTAAACCGTGTAAGTCAATCTCTTCTCAGGCTTGCCTTGAGCCTCCCTGTGATTTCAGCATCACTCAGCGTGATGGACATTGTCATGAACAGCATAAAGGCCTCAGTTGCAATATTTAGTCAGTGACTAACTGTTCTGGTGCTCGGTGGTGGGTTGAAATGTTGAGAGCAATTTGTTGCTAGGAGCAGAGTGCCTCGAGTGGAATAGAGCAGTGCTGAATAGGCCACGAGCAGCCGAATGAGACGGTCCATGGCTTAGCTCTAATACAATTTGAAAGGCATTGCTCTCATAGAGTGTTCTCAATGACACACCACTCTAGAGCTTCTTCAAGTGCAATAACAATGTCAGCCAGGCTTTTGGTTGACATTAGAGGGTTCTGAAAATAAAGGCACGTGAAAAGGACAAAATAAGTCAGAGGAATAACCTGTGGTTATCGTAAGGCAATTAACTGACTTTTATAGCGTCAAGTTGTGTTATACAATACACCCCTGCTGATGATCATTAATGATTTTTCACATGCATTTGCAATTTATTATGTGATGTTCATGATAAGCAGTATAATGTCTCTGTGATTGCAAATTGAATGTCAAACCTAATTACTGTACGATTGCACTACAACTTGTATTGTCACAACTGTTGCAGTTTTTTTTCCATTTAATTTAATTGGCAATAATATTTTGTCATTGCTACAGTAAACACAAATATTTCACCATCACAGAAACAACAGTGTTTATGTATTTATTTAAGAGTTATGCTCTGAAAGGTTAAGAGTGTTCAGTTTATTGATAGTTTAGCAGTATGTGTATGGAACAATTATTGTTATAAATATGTATACTTTAACAGGCCATGCATGTTTCATTTAACCCAGAAAATATATTTACTCATGTCAAGTAATATATTTACTCAAGTAAGAATAAGTCTAAATCAAATCGTGGATCCAACGCCGCAGAGTGTGGGTAGGTCACTGATGAGCTGATTTGACAGGAAATGATGCATTGTTTACTCAGGGGTTTACAGGAAAAGCTGACAGGTAATCTAAGATTGACTTGCAGGCAGACAGAAAGACAAGTGAAGATGCTTAATGAATCTTGAACGTGTTAAACTGATGCATGATGCCTCTAACTGCTGAGAGAAAACATCTGATAGCACTCCATGCGGGTGTCTTAAATTCAATCATCTTTTACTGGCATAGTTATCTTTTGAAAGAGCGATTTCCTCTCATTTTCATGCTTGTTAGTGGTATGAGCATAGCTTAATCTGATTTCTTAATTTGAATTTGAACGATCTGCATTACAAGTTTATAGAGCTGTTCAATTTGTAGTCCTAAAACCTGAAGATAGAACTTTTTCGTCCATGTTCTCCAGGAATTTTCTAAAGTTTTTAGAATACAATTTTTGGATTGATGACTTCTTTGCTTACCTTGCTTGATAATACTTTCATGATAGTTTCTGCAATATAATTACACAAACATCATAATTCCAACAATAATTTGTGAAACTTCTTGTAAAAATACCCACAACTAACATAAATTGCTTATAGTGAGATATATATATATATATTCTAGATATATATATATCATATATAAATAGAATTATATATATATGAAGTTCAGATGCAAAAGCCTCCTAAGTAGATTAAGATTTTGTCATATTGCCCACCCCTAGTTTTTATATGTGTATATGATATAACAATAGGGGTGTTGATATACCAAAATCTTATTCACAATAGGACTAATTTCATTTAACAGGATACCATAGATATCACAATATAGTGATTTTTAAACTTTAAGTAAGGTCCTTTATTATATAAACATTTTTGATATCATAGAAAATTTCATAATATTGGTATAGTGTCAATATCACAAAAAAACTAAATACTAGTCTAAACAACTCAAGCTCACTGAAGGCGTAACAGTGATAAATAAGATAGAAACTAAGTGTACACAGCAATAGGACAGAAACACTACAGGAAATAAATAAGGAGAAATGCTAGCCTTGTATAAAGTAATCAAATGTATAAAAACTGCATATTCTTCACTGTGTAAAACGTCTTATGCATTTTAACAAAGTGATTTAGTCCACGCGCATGATAGATTTTCTCCCTCTTTGTTGTTTATTACCATGAATGACAGACAGCGGATATTAGACTGCTGTCACTTTAGAGCTGCCCGGATCCAATATACGTTGCATATGGTTGCTTTCTCTTTAGACCGGTGCTTTTTCACTTAAGACATAAGTGACTGTGTTTATGAGGATACTTGCAAAGACGGCATTTTGCCACATACAAGTGTGTTCATTTAACCATTCAAGGCCTATAAAACGGTAAAAATAACTGCATTAAATACTCCCGTGCTCTATGAGCACCGTGTTCACGTGCGTGCCCCTCTTTGACAGCGCTCAGAAGCAGTCTCTCAGACAGCAAGTGCTTATAGCGAAATGAGTACTCTTTCACTGCTGAATGCATTTAAATTGCTTAAAATCACTTGTTTTTAAAACTGCAATGTTAAAACCATTTCAACTTATACTCTTTCATGACCACGGAGCAAAGCAACGTACGGGGTGTGGTACCGTGTTAGAGACTATAGACAAAATCTCTACATTATATCTCTAATCTCTACAGACATTATTAGGTTGTGCCTGAATGCGCTTTTAATCAATTACACAGATTTGATTGATGGTTATTTATTTGACATAGTGTAGAATGTAATATCGACCCTATTAAAATTATTTATTGACATAATATTATGTGGTTGCATTATATTGTGTTAAAACGCCTATCCTATATTAACTCATAATTTACAACTGTATTTAAAAAGCCCATTATTTATAGATAAATTTTTATTAATTTTTTTTAATTTTTTTTTGCTTAGTGAATTTTCCTTTTCAGGTTGTCTTACAAATTGCCTGAACAGTTATATTCAGTATTGTCTACTGCAATGCATAACTATAAAATCTTGTTTGCTTGGAAATTTAGGTTGAGTGTGGTTAGAGTTTTGTTGCTCTTGTTAAGTGACATGACCACAGATGTAGAGTGTCAATGCTGGCTAAGGTTTCACTGGGTCTTACCACACTACCTCAGATGTTTTCAACACTCATCTGCTGCAGATTGAATCCATAACCCACACTGTTGTTTTAAGTGAATTAGATGCACTCAACCACGTTGTTCTTAAATCCCTCATTTCTACTGGCCACCTCCACAGCAGCAGCACTGCTTTTATATTTCAAGGCTAGGTAAGGTTGCGCACAAAGCTCTTATTTTTCATCAAAGACCTCAAACTGTGCTTTTTCTTATAAGAGACAGTTGGAAAGCGATGAGACAAAATTGGAAACAATAAACGACAAGCCCCCTGTAAACAGATGGGTACAAGTTTTGCACATTATACTGCTATGTTTTATTAACAAATCAGGCCATTATAATGTACTGTACAGCAAATGGTAATAAGTTTCAAATTGAGTTTGGTGGGTCGTTAATGAATTTTGAGTAATGGCATGGTGAGCCTCAGTCTTTGTAATTTTAGACTAATTTAATTGCAGATCTGTAAAAAAGTGCATTTTAGCCGCCTTAAACTGCCCTAGGCTGCAGGCATCACCCCTAATTGAGGGTCCTGTGTGACCATATTGGTTTATACAAATGACTTTAATATGCATGTTGCATTGTGCACTATGATTATCGAAAAGAAAGGAATAACTCATTGACTTATGGTCCTTTATTGCAACAAATTGCCCCATGTATTTAGGTTTATTGACAATCTGGAGCTAAGAACAAGTGATGTTAATGACATACTCTAAATGCGATCACATGCGGCTTAGCTCTCTCTCTCTCTCTCTTTCTCCCTATTCTTATCCCCCCCAGATCGTTTAATGTCTCCAGATACATTGTGTTTTATAGCCAATTATCTAACACAATCCATTATCAGTTTTACTGTTATCTCCCATGCATTGCTTTATCTTCCTGTTTGAGTGCATGGCCTGCAAAAGTTGCCTTAAGGCACCGCACACAAAGAGTTATTTCATTTGCATTTGCCTTCACTTCATTTTCAATGCGGCATTCTTAGGTGAATCTGTTTGCGGAAGTGTGTTAATCACGTGAATCCAGGGCTCAGAATCTTTAAAAAGTGGCAAATGTAAGTGTTGACTTTTAACTGTGAGTGTTTTAGTACAAAGACATACAAATTGTCTTCCAAAGAAAACTGTTTTAATGACTTTTAATTCAGTGAAATAATCCAGCTAAATATCTCTTCTAAGATGCATAAATATTTTATTCTTTCCTCCAGAATTCCATCTTGTCATACATATGTGGACATTTCTTCACATTAAGCCACCAACAGAAATGTGGGGAACGGAATAATGCAATTGTTTCATGTTCTTGTCACATGTGACATTTTCTGAGAGACAGAGAATGACTCATTTTGTATATGATGCTGCAGGTGCCACAATGACCTGTGCTGTTTGTCAGTAATATAGATGTGGGGGGAAAAAGCTGAGAAAAATCTCACTGTTTTGAGAGAGTTGAGAAACAATGGAGTGGTGTAACCCAGCTCATCTTCAAAACCAAACTTTTCTAACCTGTAATGAACTTGTTCGCAGTGTAATTGTTGGTGGGTTTATGTATTCTAATGCAGTTCTTTGCCTGTCTCTTCCTGTTTTTAGCTGGGTGAATAACTTTGGCCATGATGGTCTCGGGCTGCTTTTGGATGTGCTGGAGAGGCTTCTTGACAAGAAACAGTAAGTTATGCTGGACTTTCTGACGTCGTCATCTTAAGAAATTCCCTTTCTTCAGTGCTTTTGGATTGCTCAATCACAAACTCTTATCTTTCTCTGTACTCACTGATTTTCTTTCCCTCAGGCAAGAGAACATTGACAAGAAGAACCAGCATAAACTCATTCAGTGCCTCAAGGCCTTCATGAACAATAAGGTGTGTTTAGAATTTAAAAGCTCCACCATGAGTAGTTTATATCATTTTGCAAAAATTGTCCTTGAGAATGAATACATTTCTGATTGAAATACTGCTTCTTTATTAAACGGGAGCAAACACAAATGAAGCTTGTTCAACTCTAGATAATCATCAGGTTTAATATTTTCTACAGCTGCTTTCATGCCTAAATGGTAATGACATTATTCAGTTTATACCTCAGCCATGTTAAATATGAATGCTATTTTATTCCGAACACTTTGCTGTAATATTTTTATTTATTTAATTTATTCTTCCCCAAGTGAATTTATTCTGCTTTTTGCTCAAATTGTGGTCAAGTGCAGTGCATTACGCTCTGTGAGGAAGACAAAGATGCAGGAATATGATTATTTGTCCCTGCTGCCCTGTCCTCATTTAAATTATTTTATCCTAAAACATGTCTACACCTGCCTAATTGGCTCTTTCAGGAGAAGAAAGCCTACATTTGTTCATACACAAGGGGTTCATTGTGTTTGTTTAAAGTTTAAAGAAATTATCCATTGCAAAATGTTTACATTTTTACAAGTTGTAGTAAAATGAGATGTCTCTTTGTTTCCAGTATGGCCTCCAACGAATCTTGGGGGACGAACGAAGCCTCCTCCTCCTCGCAAGGGCGATCGATCCTAAGCAGACTAATATGATGACTGAGATTGTCAAGATTCTGTCAGCTGTTTGTATTATCGGAGAGGAGAACATGTAAGATCATCAGCTTAATATCATTTAATGTGGTTTATTATACTGTTTTCTTCAATATTTCCTCAAGTGGCTTGAGGAATATATATATACTTATGCCAAAATGTGCTGATTCTTCTATATATACTGTACTAATCAGACATTTTGTACTCTTTACGATATTTTCTACAGTCTGCTTGCAGTTACAGCACTGACCAGAAACTGATATTTCTTAGCAAGCGCCCATTGCTCTGCAGTAAGGGTGCACGTTACTATGCCGTTCTCAAATTAGCCTGCTAGAAAGTAGGGATGCAACGATTATAGATTTTGTTGGTACGATTATTGTCTGAGGAATAATCACGGTTTAACGATTACTACGGTTATTATGCATTTATTCATTTCACAACATTACTAGTGTATAAAATCACATGAACACTCTTTAGATTTTAAAGTGTTATTTATTGCTGCCTTTTGAAACAGAAACAACACAGTAACCAATAATAGGCCCACAGCACAAAATAATAATAATAAAGACAAACAAAAGTCCATCTCTCCTATTGGAATAAAAAAAAGGGACACCTCTGCTCTGTAAACATCCATGACAGTATTTCCCTTTTGAAAATAACTAATTAAAAAGTATTTAGTGTTTTCACTTTGTAAATTCTTTATTTCTTTTGGACCTGAGGTAGAGAACTTGGAAACATGGTGAAAAAAAATCTTGTTGGTTTTTGACATGAATAAAACAGGGATAATAAATATCAATGTTAACGAAGCATTATTCATATAAGACTAATATTAATTTTATTTATCCCACAGGGGAAACTAAATGAGGGGAATAAACGGAACTATTATTGTAATCAACGGTCATCAATACGTATTCATTTTAATAATATTTATAATGATTCATATGATTTTACACGTGGCCTGAAAATAATAATGAGCATTACATGCACGCTCTTAAGCCGATTACGCATAATAAGCCGAAAACGCACTTGGTCATGTAAACGCGGTAACCCGTTTTCTTTTATCGGAGTAAGCTCATAAACGGCGTAAGCATAAACTGGTCGCAACGGGTAGTTTTTTGCCTCTTACTCTTGCACGGCATGTAAACGCAATAGGCTAACCCGCTTTCTGTCAGCTTATTGAAGTGCGCATGTGTGATACGTGACAGGAATGCATCGTTAGTGCAGATTTAAGCACATCTAGACCGAGCAAACGTCTTGCAGTAAAGAAAGAAGGAAATATATCACAAACGCAGACTTTTTCATGACAAATGTGTTCTCATCTCGTGCAGCAGAAGTAGAAGTGGTTCAGTCACAATGCTGCGTTTATAACTGCATGAGATGATAATATATGAGCTGTAAGTTTCCCAACATGTTGCAAGTTGACATGTTGCAAGCTTAATTTAACATCACAACTGACAAATGTATGGAATACTCTGAGTCAGATATGCAAATGATTATATTTTGACGTCACTACAGGGAAATAACCTGATTTATTAATTAAGTCATGTAAATGCAGCTTACTTGCGTTGTCAGGTTACTGATGTGCATGTAAACGGGGAAAACTGGTTATTTTAATAAGCTGATATTTGTGAGTTATCAGTTTACTGGTGTGCATGTAAACGTGCTCAATTTCTATTTTGTGAGATTGGAGATCGCGCTGCGCACACACAAACTTGTTGTGAACGCTGCCCCTCGACTTTTAATAACATTCCTGACAACGAGGGGGTCAAATGTTTTTGAAGTAACTAAACTCACAGCTTCATTGTTTGTAGAGAGACTTGCAGGCACAGGTAGACTATTTCACACACGCAACTGTCACTTCTCTCTTTCTCTCTCTCGATCGATCGATCGAATAAGTAGCTAAATGTTATAATTAATTAATTCAAATAAGTGTGATCTTACCGCACTATTTCATCTCTGTCTGATCTGAAGAGGGCCGTAGCTTCACGTCGATTGATTTTGGTTTTTAACATTGTTCAATGCACAGCTAGCCGTGTATTATCCCTTATGCATTTGCTCTTTAGCAGTTTTTTTACAGCAATATTTAAATGACACCCTGGTCATTCATGGTGTACCCAAAATGCTCCGACACTATCGACTTCAGTCATTTCTCTGGTGGAAATAAAGCTTCTCTGTTGGTCCCTGTGTCATTAGACTAGTTAATCTAGTGTGTGTAGTAGCCTCCGTTTCTCTGATAAGCACGGCATTTTAAGATGGTGCACTGCTAGTGTAACTTTGTTTTCATTTTGTGCAAGCTGCAACAGTTCCATTCCATGTAACAGAATGATGATTGATGTTTTAAAGCGCAGTTTATTGTGAAACCGGTTAATCGCTGCATCCCTACTAGAAAGCCCCTGGCTAAGCGTATGCCTGCTGTGTTAGTTTTGTAGTTGAATAATTAAAAAGCTGAGTTTGCAACTGATAATTTTTATCTGGCGATCAGTACCTTCAGCCCTGGGATCTGTTTCAGTAAACACACAAACACACGCAGAGAGACTCATGCACACATGCTAAGTGAATTGGTGTGTGGTAGGTGAGTAGATTAGTGTTTTTTTTTTTACGGGTATGTAGGTGATCAGAGAGTGTGCAGATCTGTGTAACAGCTGTAAAAATGCTGATACCTCACTTAGTGCTGAAACTAGCTCCTTCCCCCTAAAACGCAGTGATACTGGCTTATGTTTAGTGCTGTCACATCAAAGCCCTCTTTAGGAGTTGAGCAGGTGTAGCTTATTCTGAAGCCATGTTTGAACCAGCATGAAAGACTCTGTACAGCCCACTCACGACAACAACCTGGATCACCTGAATCACAAAACACGGATCTTAAACCTAGCTGTTTGACAAAACTTATCACCGCAGTTTCTTCAACAACGGAGCAAAGCAAAACGATTTTGGGGTAACGAGACATATAAAAGTGAACTTAACATCTGGTGTCGATCACTAGTATGTAGTCTTTATAATCCGTTGCATACAAGAGTTGATAAGCATTTTGTGCATGTATGTAAAGATCATAATTGTGATTTTCACACATAATAGACTTCCTCAAATTGAAACAACATCATCAAAGGGAAGGATACACTACTGAATTGTAGTCCAAAAAAGAAAAAGAAAAACTCTTTGCATGACTCGTTCACCCAAAAATGTACTCTCTGTCATAATATAAAAGATTTAATTAATTATTAATTAATTCATATAAATATATAAAAAGCTTAATATTTTTGTGGAAGCCCAGATACACTACCATTCAAAGTTATGGGCTAAGTGGTGTACGATTAAAAAAAAAAAAATCATTATATAATACTTTTAGTCAGAAAGGATCCATTAAAATTGATCAAAAGTGACTGTAAAGGCATTTTTGTTGTACAACCATGATTCTGGGGAAATCATGACCATTGGGTAGACTAGATACATGGCTGTTGAAAATTCAAGTTTGCTATTAAAGGAGAAAATGGCATTGTTAAAATATATTCAAATCGAAAACTATTGATAAAATCCAAAATGAGCTTTTCCGAACCTGATAAGGGCAAGACTAATGATATACACAGTTAAGACACAGCTGTGATGCATGTGTTTCTTGGAATGGGCTGTTTTTATACAAGCAATGATTTGTTCTGCAGTAATTATTTTGTCTATGATGCATTCGGTTATTCTTTTCCCTTAGCCTTGGACTGCAATCCACCGGTGCTTGAGTCAGCAAAACAGATATGGGACCTTGTAAATTCTTGCTTTCTCACCAACACTGCTTGTACTTCTGTCCAAACGCATCTCTTTGGTTCTCTTATGTTGCTGCTTCTGACACAGCATCACATACTGTAGACTAGAGGATTTCTCTTATTACTACGGAGAACATTAGGCTTCCTTTGGTGTTTCAAAACGCTAGTGAGTTATAAATCTACATAAAAGTCTGTGGCTTTGTTCCAGTTCCAGTGCGTAAACGTCTGAGATTGAGATTACAAGCTTAGACCAACTCGGGTGAACATTCTAAACCAATGTCACGATTGTGTCTTGATAAAAAGCTTGTTTACCTAAACACACTGTTTTTGTCTTCTTGTTTTCCTTTAGTCTGGATAAGATCCTGGCAGCCATGACCATTGCTGCGGAGAGGAATAATAAGGAGAGGTTTGCTCCGATAGTGGAGGGGCTGGAGAACCACGAAGCCCAGCAGCTACAGGTCAGTGATGGTGCCCTTTCCCAGAAACAGAGTCAGAATGCTGCCCTTCCACACCTGCCACTCCACCTTATTATTACCTTCATGTTATAATTCATCACACTCTTTATAGACACATTCACATACATACTTGCTCAGGTAACACAGACTTTGTAGCTGCAAAGTTAATAGCTATAGTTCCAGAAGACAGTTTTGCCTTTTGTCTAGAATAAGACTCATTCTTTAATAGACAAAGTTTAATTAGAGAATATGTTGTGTTTGCTCAAAAAGAATAATGCAGCAGTATCCTTTAATTTAATTTAATTTTATTTTATTTGTTGGTTAAAGTTTTGTCTTATTTTTAATGAATATTTATTTAATGCTATAGTATTCGGTATTTAAGACCATTTTATATTGCGGTTACATTTTTTATTTTTTTATTTTATTTAATTTAATTTGAGGTATGTTTATATCTTTGGGCATGTTCTTTAGCCTGTGTCTGAATTTATTAATGATGCTTCTGCTATTCTCTAGAACGAGCAAGGAATATTCAAGTAGAACACACATCAACATCATATATATTTTTTATTTTATTTTATATGTCCTCATGTTTTATTTAACTTATTTCAAATAATTAGTAGAATTCTGCTTGCCCAGGGCAGCAAATATAGATCTGCTCTGTTTAGTGTCAGTCAATGTGTGAGGCCTCTTCATTCCCAATGCTCTTTTTGATGTTGGAGCCAGGTAGAAATTGGCACATCTGTCACTCAAAGCTCTTCTGCACCCCGGCTCAGCTTGACATGTAAACAAGTCCCCCTATCCCTCTTCTCACTGTGTTCTGTGGTCATCTGTCAACCCTGCCACCTACACCACAAGATGGAAGCTAGCTGCTGGCTATTCTAATAGAACGGGAGGTGCATTCTAAACCATAATCAGCCCCAACCAGGTCACACAAAGAACTTGGAGCTCTGGAAACTAGCGACAAAAAAAAAAAAAACCCTTCTTGAGAGATGCTTACTTTATCATCTTCCCTTCTTACTTTTTCCTCTGCATTCTCCAGGCTGGTCTCAGAGGAACCGAATCAAAAGGGCAAGGATGCAGCACCACACCTGTATTTATCATTCTCTGCTTCTCCACAGACTGCAGTGATCTGTGACCAAGCACAACAAGACACTCTCACACATTCATTAACCAAATCCCTAATCGTTGTGTTGCTGTTGTGAGAGCAATGAAGACGACGATATGATACAGGCCGAGCGAGAGTAGAAGGGAGGAATGAATCCCTTTGATTTGGTGCCTTGTTTTCCTCCTTGAAAAAAGGCTTTTAATGAAAAGAACCACCGCTAATTGTGAAGTAAATTAAAACACCTCACCAATGCTGGCGGTTAAAACAAATGAACACTTTTAAAACCTGCGATGGGCTGCAGAGCCTGACTTTTTAAACGTGATTAAAATGTGTTTTGCCGTCACGCCATCTCAGTGACGCAAGCAAGCAAACTTAAAACTGTCCCAGCAGTGCTGTTTTTTAATTACTCTGCTGGAATCCACCTCAGGCACTGTGCTGCAGAAGCTCATCATTGCAAACTCAACCCATAAAGGAAAAGAAGTTCCTCAACCTGCACCAGCACCCTATCTGCAACATCGTTCCAAATGTTTTGATGACGAAATGCATTTGCCCTCCGGAGAACTTGATGAACGATCTAGATTCCCTCCGTGGGTCTCTTCAATAATTCAAAATTGAAATAATTGCTCAAATGGGAATATGAGAAGATTTAAGAATTTTGGTGATTTGAAGGCATAATGTTGCACGATGGGAGCAAAGTGGGCCTCGTCGTGTTCCCCTGCTGCAGCCTCTGGGTAGCTGGGACTTTGAGAGAAGGAATCAAGAATAGTGTTATGGTTCCTGATGCCAACGGGCTGCTCCTGAACCCAAGAGAACTACTGTGAAAAGCAGCATTTTTAAGAATTAATTTATTTTTATTTAGTGGTTTTTTTTTTTAGTTTATTTTTACTTTCACAGGGGTTTTAAAGTTTTCTATTTTCACTTTGTATTTTTATTTCATTTCATTTCATTTCATTTAGGCCAGCCTAAGTTAATGCACTGGTATAATTAAAATTCAGCAGTTCAGCACTCCGGTAGTATTGTGTGTGATTGTTTTTTTTTTTTTCTTTGGAGTCATACGATTTTTTTTCCAGTTTTATGTTTTATTTTATTTCAGGTAATGAAAATGTTGGTTTTGTATTTTGTTTTTGTTCAGATCAGCCCATTACAGCCAACATGCCCTGAATACACATACACAACTCTTAATTCCTCTCCATTCCTCTAATTCCTTAATTCCTCTCCATTCCTCTTAATTCCTCTAATTAATTCCTCTCCACTGAATTAATTCAAGCTTTCTTCCTAACATCCCCTGGAAAAAAAAAAGTCAATCAAACTTATGCAATCCTCCAAATGGCTGTCATGTCCTAAATATTGTATTGAGCAGTGTCTTTTCCTTGACTCAAGTCAGGTTTCTGTTTTTGTGGCCGAACAAAGGCAGAACAAGCGAGAGTCAGAATGATGGAGCTGCTCCTGACAAATAAAATCATGCAGGAGAATAACACATGTAGGCCAACAGCAACTCCAAAAGCCCAGGCCAAGGCTGGTGAATGTATAAGAAGACTGTTCACATGTCCGTCAAGAATGATCTTTCCACTCTGCATTGATCAACCAAGCGAATAGCATTCCTTCTCGTCCTGGCCGGCTCCCTGGAGCCACCTTATAGCCTGTTAAGAACCATCAGCACTCCTCCCTGCCCACTGCCCTGATCTGATAAATCAATTAAAAATACACATCTGTTCAGCCAGGCCTGCTCCCTCCTTCCATCCCTCCTTCCTCTGGACAGCTTTAATAATCCACTTGCCTCTTTTCCCTTCATTTTTACCATTTTTCTCTCCCAGTCCTTCACAGTGGCAACTGCCTCTTCCATCCTTATGAATTCATTTTATTTTATGTAATGTGATATATTGATTTTTTTCTTTAAGATGAGAGCAGTATGAATAAGAGGCTGTTGCAGAGCACTACGTTTTAATCATTTCTCGCCAAAGGGATGATTCTAAGAATTTGCTTGCATTAAATGATGGTGGTGGGTGTGAGGGTGTGTGTGTGTGTGTGTGTGTTGTGTATTGTGTGTGTGTGTGTGTTTGTTTGTGTTTTTGTGTGTGTGTGTGGTGTGTGTGTGTTTGGTGTGTGTCTTGTAAACAGGTGGGCGCATGCAGTGATCAATGCCACTCGTTAAATCGCCAGGGATGTTTAGACGTTCAGGGATACACTTACGAATGAGTTTCTGCGCTGCGGGCCTCAGAAGATCCTACCAGGGTTTGGAGTTAACTGTGTGTGTATTTATTTGCTGGACATGGGGTTAACTGTAAAAACCCGGTATAACCCGGGATAACGGTCTATCGGCTATAAGGAACCCCGACTGACAGGATTGTTTTTCATTTTTTTATTTTTATATGGTATAAAAATTATGTCCACGTATTTTAGTAGGCCTATAACTTTTTTATACTCTTGTCACGTATAGCACAGAGAGTGAGAACAAAAAATAATATTTGATTCATGAACGAATTTTTGACAGAACTAACTATCTTGACTATCAGAGGAAAAAATAAAGACAATAGTTACACCCCATTTTTTTCATAAAGAACAAACAAAATTGTAATAAGTAGAGTTTTATTTCTAAAACGAATCAAACTAATAAAAAAACATAGCTTACATACCCTTTCATTCAAAACTAAGCCATCGTTGCTTAAATAAAGTTTGAATACACTACTAGTTTAAAATCACAGCATAATATAATTTTTGTAAGCCTATGAAACACACCTATATCTAGTAATTACAGTTTAATTTACATTAAACACTAGCTTTAATGACAGCCCCACTTTGCGCATGCGCATTAAAATCAAATACTGCGCATGCTCGTCAAACATCCAATACGTATTGGATCTGATCCAGCTACGTCATCGTGCTACAGGCTGCAGCGAGGGGGGGACACACGCACCAGCGCCCTCAAGGCTCACTTCTGGCTCCTACCTCCATTCTGTTACCCCCTGTTACCTTGGCCCCCGCAACCTTCAATGACTTCCCAGATGTCTTGTATAGGTTTCACACCAATTCTTAACTCTGGGTAGCCTGTGGAAACTATGACACTTATTATTGAATATTTGCAATTAACGGGGGGAGCAGGAAACACTTTCTTTTGTAGTATTCACCATTTCGTACCACAGATTCTCTGCATAAGCATGCTGAGAGGTTTGACGTGACATGGCCAAAGTATGGTTACCCATACTAGGAATTAGTGCTCTGCTTTAACCATCCTTAGTGTTTGCAGCACGCGCATCAATCAGAACAACTGGAAAAATTGTTGAGATTCCTTCCCTATGCTGGTTCTTGTGTCTGTGTGTGTTTGACAAGCCCGGATGATAAAAGTTTTACATGCATTACCCAAAAATTAAAAATTCATTCTAGTAACTGGTTAGAGCAGCCACTTTGTTTAAGTGCCTTAGTTTTAAAACGAAAAGGATCGAACACAAGAGTCAAGGGTCAAGAGCACAACTAAAGTAAACACTGATCTCCATGATGGTGACATCGTTTTAACCAATAAAACATCAACATCTGATCCTTTGTAATTCTCAATAACAGCAGGTGTTCATCGCTAATGCTCAATCATCATTTAATTAGTTACTTAATTATCTCTTTAACTTTAACTCTTTGAGGACTTGGGCTATGACTTGAAGACTTGCTTGTGACTTGAACGTCCCACCTCTGGTTGATTCATCCAAGGGCTGTGGCTGAGTCAGACCGTAGTTCTTTGGTTTCTCTTTTCTTCAGTGATGTTGGATTGGTAAACAGCAGCGTTCATCAGCTAAGCTCAATCATCATTTAAGTAGTCACTTAATTAATCGCATTAACTTTAACTCTGAGAACTTGGGATATGACTTGAAGACTTGCTTGTGGCTTGAAAGTCCCACCTTTGCTATATAGCAACCTTTTGTCAAAATGGGGCATTGTAGAAACCCATAAGATGGTTGACATATCGCAATTTTCTTCAACAATGGTGAACCAATATAACTCATCCAGGCTCCCAGCCATGCATGCGACATGATAAATTATGCAAGCTGTATGTTTTAGTATTTCTTGGATTGTTGTTGTGGAACTTTTCTGCCTTTTTGTGATTTCAAAACATATATCAAATTTATTCAGAATATTTTTCACATGCGGAGATTCACATGCTGACTTCAGGTCTATGGAGTGGGACGAAATTGGGTGTCTTTGTAACCCATAATTCTAAAAGTGTTTTATACAATTTTCTCACATTGTCATGTAGTGTCGTAGAACTGCAATAATATAAAATTCATAAAAGAACTACAGATTTTGATTAAATGCAACCAGAGACTCAGACGCATGATACGATTTTACAGTAAGTTCCTTGTCATCACATATGTGCTTTATAAACACTTTTTTAACAGCCAAAGAGAAACTTATTTTTAAACTTAAATTTAAAGTCAAGGGTCAAGAGGCAACTACAGCAAACACTATTCACCAAAACGGCAAGTTGAAAAAAAAACATCTAAACCTTAATTCTCAATAAAGAACTTCTGTTTTAGATACTCCAGAAATAAAGTCTAACTGGTTAGTAATGTGTGAAGTTGGTGTTGCTGTTTGTGGAAAGGTCCTTTTTTCTGAGGGTCAAAGGTCTCATGTGGGGGGCCCTGGAAGGAGCAAAAAAAAAAATTCTTATATCTTCAAGAAATAGACGGTATTTTATGTTGTTAACCCTTTACCCAACTAACGAAGAGAGAGGTTAACGAACCTTAAAGAAAACTGTACAGGGGCTACCAGGTTTTACGGTAGTGGTTTACTATATAGCAAAAAACCATAAGACTCCAAAGAAAACCGCTGAAGAATATAACAGGGGCTTAACAGGTTCTTTATACGGTAGTGGTACTAAATAACACCTTAACCACTCCAAAAGAAAAAACCCGAAGGACCCGTTTGTAGAGGTACCTGCAAGTGTCACCATGGATCAGTAATTGCCTGATGATTCATTTAATGGGATAGTTCACCCAAAACTGAAAATTATTTCGGAACACAAAATTAAGATATTTTTGATGAAATCCATGAGCTTTCTGACTCTGCATAGACAGCAAGGGAACTACCAGGTTCAAGGCCCAGAAAGGTAGTAAGGAAATCATTAAAATATCCCATGCGACATCAGTGGTTCAAATTTAATTTTTTGAAGCTACTATAATACTTTTTGCTCTCGGATTTCATCAAAAACATCTTAAATTGTGTTCCAAAGATGAACGAAGGTCTACGGGGTTTGAACGAAATGTAATTCCATGACAAATTTTTGGATGTGAAACTAATCCCTTTAATATATAATTATATATTTTTAAATATATATCTTTCCTTAAAAGTGCTAAAAGCAGTTTCCTCTTAAAATCAATACAGAAATTGTGCTGAAAAATACAAATGTTTTGGGCTGATGCCACTATGGCAACATGGGCATTTGACTGATGTTAAACAATAACAAAACATTTTTTTTTCCCGACTTCATGAAAGAGGCTTGCCATTTTCCTTAAAAATCAGTACAGAAAATGTGATTCCATTTGGCCTATTAGTGGAGGTACTACAGGAAATGCTATTAAATTGCTGCCAGCCTAATTTCTCTTTTGTTGCTCCTTCCATATTCAACTGCAGAGCTTGCTTTTATGTTTTTTAGTTCTTGAGGTTGAATGAATACCTTTAAAACAATAACAGACTGTACTGTAAGATCTTCAGAGTCAGCACAGAACGAAAACATGTCCTGCTGATCAAATCCAAACGGGGACGACAAATAAACCTCAGCACGCTGTCAAAACCTTAAAGGAAGTGACATAGACATAGACAGGGACGGTGAGTCGGGAGGGTGACCTGAATTCTCCTGCTGCCAAGAGAATGAAGGAGATAAGTGGTAGTGACAGAACTGAGTGATGTTCCGCTATGGTGCCGTGAGTTTCTCCGGCACTAAATCAACATCGTTGTCAAACACACCCCTCGACGACCTAACCCCCTGTGAACCCCAATAATATGCCAAATGGGAGCTCTAATTCTTCATTAACTGGAAGGAGGGAGAAGGGAGAG